>JAAAKG020139242.1:0-12414 GCA_010014905.2 Druon quercuslanigerum
CTTCGTTAAGAATATTACTAAGAATATTCTTGTAAGAATATGATAATCTTAATATTAGAATATCGTTTTTTCGGTGTGATTGTGCGACCTGAGCATGGACTGCCTATCCGATTCGAAATGAGTTCGATCTATAGGACATTTTTATAAAATAATCTAACAACAAATCCTGGTTTTTTTAAATGAACGAAAAAATTTAAAGTGAGATAAATAACTGCAGAATTCGATAATTTCGATAATAATCGAACTGCAGAATTCGATCAATTCGATAATTATCGAACTGCAGAGGTGGAACGAGGTGAATGGGAAAGGTAGACAGAATCGTGACAACGGCAGCTGGCGCGGCGTTTAACGCGTTCGGCGATGCGCGAATCGCGCATGGTAACATTCTTACAAGTGTGAAATGCCTCTCATTACGAGTTCCCTTAGCAGAAATACGATAGCGCTATGCAGAGACCGTTCTCCAGAAGTGTTCTCCGTTTCTGGAAAAAGATACACGTGACTTTACGAATGCGAATCGACGATTATCGTCGTTTTCTCCTGCAAGCAGGAGCACTGGTTCCTTGTAAATTCGAATCGATAGCACTCCAAGCAATAAAAATAAAGACTGAAGGAAAAGAAAAAAACAGAGGCCGAGTTAATATATTCGGCAGTCCGATACACTGCCCATAATTTCTTAAAATGGCTTTTAAACCCGTGTTCTCCAAGTTCCCGTATAAAAAATGGAATTGTTATTACTATTTTTTAAAATTACTTTGATTGTTATTATATATATATCAGTCAGTAATTAGTTAATATACGTACTAATGAACACATATATTTCTCAATGTGTATTTCAATGGGCAATGCCCATTTGTTCGCCGCAGTCGTCTGCCTGCTTGTTCAACTCCCACTATCCAACATCCCATCGCGCAGCTGAAATGTTAGTGAAAGTTCTTTCTACTTAATGGGGAATAAAATAAGAAATAAATAATTGTCTTTATTTTGCCATTAGTTATACAGAAATATTCTATTCAAAATATACGATTTTTGGTGATATAGTGATGCGTCACTTCCCACAATAAGCCGAAGATTGGAATAAGTACCCTGGTAGATATTTCTGTCTGGATTTTACGAAACATGTTAGGCAGTTTTAAGTTGGTTTAAATTGCAGAATTTTTAATAATACTTTGTATCTAAAAGTTCCGAAATTTTTTACTTGCATGGCTCGAACTCACGCCACTATTGACACTATTAGAGACTTTTTTCAGCGATGTCACTATTTTGCCTTCAAGTTAAATTCTTAAATGCCATAAGAAGGACCGATTATTTTGAGTCTTTCTGCATGTTTCAAACAAATGAAAATATGTTCCTTTGTTTAAAATATATGGTAGCCCTAACAAGGGCTGATGCAAATAATCGGTTCTTCTTAGGACAACCAAATGTTTTACATGAAAAAAGCATACATAAGAAGTCTAATATAAGGCCGACTGATTTAGTTCTTCCTAGAACTGCTGGCCCACGCAGTTCTTGAGCGCACAGGTATTGGCTGTTAGCATATACGTTAATTTGTTTTCAGTATTTAGCTGTTTCAGTGTTTTTATTTTACATTATTATTAAGTTCTAAGTTAATAATTTGCGAAGGACTCTTTTTCATTTTGATGAAACTCTATAGTTCTTCACAAAGTTCATCAATAAAACCAAAATAGTTTTATTGAATGAAAATTTGACTATTTCATTATTGTATTGAAAATTCGCGTTTTTGGTCTTAAAAGTCATATTTTTTGAAAAAAATGTTATATTTTATAAAATTGAATATTTGTTTAAAAAGAGCGCTTTTGTAAAAAGTTTTACTATTTGGATGAAAATAACTTTTTTAGTTGCAAATTGACTTTCTCACTAAAAATACAAAAATTATTTTTTTATATTTAAAATTGCGCAATTTTGGCAGATAACTTAAAGATTTTATACAAAATTTAACTGGTTAAAACTTTGAATATTTTATAGACAATTATTCAATTAACTTTTTTTATGTAACAACATTTTTTTGGGATTTAAAATTCAACTATCTTGTAGATAATTCGCGTTTTAGAATGAAAATTTAACTAAATATTTGGTTGATAATTCATGTTTTGTTTCAAAATTAAACTACTTTGTTGAAAAATGAACTACCCTGCCATAAATGCATTTCTTTGTATTTAACATAACCAATTTGGTTAAAAATTAAACTTTTTCTTTAATTTTTTGTTAGTTAAAGAATCAAGTCTTTTGTGAAAAATGCTTTTGTACTTCTAATTCACATTTTGTCAATTGTCAGTACACATAAGTCACTTGAACACAATTTGACTTTCGTGACCAAATTTGGAGTTCTCTCTCAAATTGATATGTATTAATGACATTTAAGTTTTTTTCGGGACCACATCATGACACATGTGGCAACTCTCGGCGGCAAGTCACACCTGCAGCATGTCTCATCTTCGCAATGTCACATCTGCGGAATATCTCATTTGCAGAATGTCACAACTGCGGCATCTCTACCTAGCGGCTTCTCTCACTAACGCCTTTCCGCCCCAAGCGACGTTGGAAAAGGGGTACGAAAATAGCCTTATATTATTCCTGTGACCAGTCACGTGGGTGCGGTGAGAAATGTCGCAAAAATGTCAATTTCACTGTGAGAAATGTCGCGCATGTAGTTGTGACATGTCGCAGGTGTGACTTGCCACAGAGAGACTTGCCGCACGTGACATGACATGTCCCAGAAAAATCCAACAGAAATGGTTCACATGGTCCAGGCTGTTAACGTTTCTAAATACTGATATAGTTCAGCAGCCAGTAGGAGACCTTTGAAAATGGTCTTATATTGGACTTTTGATTAAAATTTCCTAAATTTACCCTAATTTTTCTACAATTATCATGATTTTGCAAAAAATATAACAACATAAAACGTAAAATACGTTTCATAAATTAAAAAACAGAAATTATTAACAAATCACTTCTTCTGTATTCATCTCATTGATGCAAAAGTAAAATACCGTTGGTTTCACTAAAAATCGTACATCCCTTAGCTGTGTGAAGAGAATTTGAGCATCAGGAGTAAAGCAAGCGGGTAGATGGTGATTAAATGGACGTTGCTCATTTTAATGTATATTTATATAATCAAATAAATTTGTATCGGCTCTTGCAAACCGATCTTTATACAAAATAAGTAATAAAAAAAGGAAATCTCGAAACTGAATTTAGAAAAACTAGGTTTCTAACTTGTTGATTATTCAATTGTGAATAGTTCAAATAAAAACTGATTAATAAGTTTATTACCTAAGAGGAAACTGTTTAATTTTCCTTATAATAATTTTCAGATAAAGATGAATCTTTTGCAAGGTACCGCCTTTTTGTCGACACCTTTAATATTCACCGAGAGGACAAGGAAGACCTGGCCATAATTTTAGCAAGTCACTGCGTGATGATACTCAAACCCTTATTCTCACTCCTTGATGATATGGCCATCGAGGGTCCATTAAAGTACACAAGGTGTAAATCTTCTTTTCGATCAGAAAGAAAATTAAAAATTATATTGATACCTTACAAAGTCTGAAGTCGTATATCACAAGAAAAGTAATTATTTTGATGGGTCCAAATATGACAAGCTTCTATCTCAGATAATGCATGTTGAGAAGTTCTATCTCGGTAAGTGCAAATTAAAAGGTTCTGTATCGGGTCGCAATCTCCTAAAAGTTCAGAATCCTCTTCAAACTATAATGGGAATAACAGGGCCCTCAACTTTATGTAACATTGTTATTCCGACGGTTTGATTTGTCACGTTGAAGAAGAGAGCCTTAATTATGATTTGCGACTATAAACGATGCAATAAGAATATTTATATTAGAGTTCTACATTCATCTATTCAAATAAATATATGTTAAATAAATCTGCAGCAGAAGTCGATTCTACTCGTTCTTTTTATTGAATGATTTCAATAAAGGATTTCAAATTACCTCATTTTCTATTATCTTCATTAAATATTGAAGAAGCTTTAATGGTAAATCTTAAAAATGAATTTTTTTGCTTTCAAAGCTTCAAAACTGAAAAACATACTTAAAAAAAGCATTCAAAATTATATTATTTTAAACTATAAGTATTCCATATAAATGAATCTTCATTTGTAAAACTTGAGAACGGGAGAACTTTGAATTATAAATCTTAAAAGTTAAACTATTCCGAAAAATAAAAAATTTCAAATTAACAAGCATTTAAGATATAATTGTTGAACATTGTATAATTTTTCATTGATTATTTTTAAAATATTATACTTTTCAAGTATAACTCTGTAAAATTGCAGAACTTTGACTTGAAAATCTTTAAAATTAAGGAATTTTAATTTTGTTAATTAAAAATTAATAGTTTTACAGGCTCCCGTGTGGAAATTGCCCAGCTGGGCCCTCGCAAGGGCCTACATATTTGGCCCTTTTTTGTCTACAAAATATAAGTTCAATCACCAATTTAAACAACAAAATGAGCAAACTGAGATTTGAGAATAGAAAATAAATCAAAGAATGTAATGCTTATTATAAATGCTTATTATAATGTTTATTATAATTATAATATATAATATATATATATAATATATAATATAATATTATTATAATGCTTATTAAATGCTTATTGTAAAATTTAAAAAATTAGGAATGTAATGTATAAAGAACTTTTATTCTAAAAATTCCACCATTTCATTTTCTATATTATATAATGATTTGCAACCAAATTCATTTTTGATAGTTCTATTTTGTTTTGAGCACACTAGTTTTAATCTCAAAATAATTTAATTAACTGAAATTCAGTTTTGTAAATCTTGAATTGGAGGAAACATTTATTTCAATTGTAATTTCGCGCAAAATTTCCCAGACATTCCTGTCATCTCATTGGCTGACTAGATTCTCGATCCAGTTCGATTCCGGCTGTTACGTTCCGTTTCATGATCCAATGATTCCGATCAATGCTATTTGGCGTTGGCTAGGAGACACTGTAACAAACTACGAACAAATTTTTGCTTATTTTTAGACTCATAGTTTTTTCTGAAATTCAATTTCAATATTTACAAAATTACGAAGTAAAATTTAAATTTTTTCCAATACCAACTTCAAAATTATGTATTTTTAAGTGTAAATGTTCAAAATTATATTTTTGTAAATTATACAAATTATGGATTGTAGAATTTTCAATTACAAATCTTGAAAAAAAACACATTTAAAAATATTTTTCGAATTTGACATACGATACGGAATCCCAAATTATCTACTTTTATTTCTGTGCTTTTAATTTTGGCTTGGATAAAATCTTATATTTAAATAAAAGTAATCTGTATACAGATAACTAAAAGCTGATTTAAAAATAAATAAAGTAAAATTGTATGAAAGCCTACGTAGCTATTGTAATATTCTTTTTTATTTATGACTATTAATTATACTTTAAAGTCGTCTAAGTTTAAGCGAGTATTTTAATTTTAAATCAGATAATCAAAATAAGAAAGACGTTAGAAGCTATTTGTGTTAGTTGTTTTAAATTATTACTCGTACACATATTCCAGTATTTGATTTTTTCCTAAATTTCTGACCAGTAATGTGATCAAAAGCAAAACTTTACATTTTTATAAAATCTTTAATCAAATAGCTTAAATTTATATTTTTAAGAACAATTTAGAAGATTCAAATTCTTCGCTAAATTTATTATACATTTTTATTTCCAGTTGAAGTTGTCGGCAAATTTATAAAAATAGATGTCCAAATCTAACGATTTATTAAGAAAATATTGCAAAATCAGAGCCAAATAAAAAATGGTGAATAATTTTGAAAGTCATAGTAATTTTAAAAATTGTAAAAAATGCTTTGTTTTTATGGGCATTTATCTATAGAATGAAGGAAGAGAATCAAAATTATAATCTAATCTCACTAATATTGCAGTCTTTATAACATTATTAAATCTTTTATTGTAATTACTACAGTTGTATTATCATTTTGAATGAATGAAAATAAATTAAAAAATAAAAATTTTGAAAATAGGAAATTGAACTGTGTGAAAAAGAAGCGTATTAGCATCCTATAAAATTGTAATTATTAAACTTCTAAGTTTTTCACATTAACAATATATGTTTAAAAAATTTATGATTGTTGTAATTTTTAAATTTTAGTCTAGTTGATCCCTATTCTAAAAAAAAATAATTTTAAAGCCGAAATGTAGAAAGGATTTGTTCATGTATCTGAAACGTTTCTACTGTTAAAAAACACTAGCAAAAGTTTGGTTACTCGAGGAAATCGTAAGTGAAAACATATTGATGTTTTTTTAAATAAACATAAAAATAACTTATTAAAAAACATGCTGCCTCTTTGTTTTTGATTCCATGAACTTATCCCTTTTTTCGTAGATTATTTATTTTATCATTAAAACAACATGTAACGTCAAAAATAATATATAATGTCAGACAAAAAAGAATAATTAAAAAAAATCATAAACCCAGTCCCTAAAATTAGTTTTGTGAAAACAGGGATCTACCTAATATTTATAATCTCTGATAGGGTCGTAAAAAAAATCGGTGAAATATTGTGGGTTTTGAAGGCCTCCAGAAAGATCAAAAGATTGAAATCTACGAAAATAAAAAAATTACGAAAATATGAATTTTTTCAATCATATTTTGTTAACGCATTTGTTATGCATTTGTTAAAGCATTTTCTGTTGATCCAATTTAAATCAATTATAATTTTTCAGGGTCCTCATACGTTACTTTCCCAAATAATTTAATTTTCGATTTCCAAAATGGATATGTTTGTGTGGACTTTTTCCCTTTCTAGAGTATAATTTCTTTTTCGCGCTTTTGGCATCGGGTGTATATGCCGCAATTCAAGCGTATAAATAAAGCGGTCGATACAAATAAAAATTTGGTATAAATAAAAAGAGCCTACAGTACGTGCAGTCACTGTAGTCTATCGTAAGTCATTTCGAGACAAAAAAATAAGCTACTCGCCGCCGTTAAAGTGTGAAATTATTATTTCTTGCGTTCCTCTTGCGGTTTCAGTGCCGCTTGGCAAAGAGAATTTAATAAATAATAATCATTTTTTTCAGTGCAATTTATTTCAAGAGGACACGCGTATTTTCGAGCTCGGATATTCTCCAAACTTTTGTCATGTTTTTAAATAAGAAAAAAAGTTCCCCATTCTTAATTGAAAATTTTTGTTAGGTTTATGTATGTATTTGTTAATATTATAAATATGATAACTGAACTAATTAATACTTTTACATTAAATGCCAGCATATTGAAATTTGAAAACACAGCTTTTAAAGAAATTTCTTACTTTTTTTAAAAGAAAAGTAAGCCAAATAGATTTATATCTCAATATAGGAAATAAGGATTTTTTACCACCCTGAAATTGTAAATTTTCAGAAATATTCCTTGTTTTTCCTAGGAAGCTGCTAATCTTCCAGGAAGTCAGAACTATAAGGAAAATTTCTCTTTTAGAAAGAAAAACACAATAATGTCAGAAAAAGAAGATTCGTTTTTCTTCTTGGATGAAAATTAATTTCTTGAGTAATAATTTTACTATTTCAGATGAAGAAAATTTTAGATGAAAATTCATCTCTTACGTTGAAAATACAATCGTTTGATTCAAAGTTAATTCTTTTTGTTTGAAAAGTCAACTATAATATTTTTAGCTGACAATTAAATTATTCTTTTCTAGGGAAAACTGTTATTATTTGGAAGAAAATTGAATTATTTTGTTCAAAATTCAACTGTTTTGTCGAAATATTATTTTTTGGGTTCAAAAGTTTTTTTGTTCTTTGAAACTTTAGCAATTTTATTGATATTTTTTCATTTATCTTCTAAAAATCTTTTCTTATATCCAAATTCAACTCTTTTGTTGAAAATTCGTTTTTTTGTTTAGAAAAAAATCTGTTTTGGTCAAACATTAAACTATTTGGTTGAACTCGTGTTTAAGGTAAATTTATCTTTATTGTATAAAAAATTAACTGTTTGAAAAAAGAGCTTTTTTAGTTAAAATTTCAACTATTAGGTTGCAAATTAATGTATTTTCTTGACAATTTATCTTGTTTGGTGAAAAAATAATCTACTTAGTTCAAAATTCATCTCTTTGAGTAAAATTCATGCCCTTGGTTTCAGTTTCGACTCTTTTTTTTTATTTTGTTTTGTCAATTCATCATTTTAGTTGTAAATTTATGTCTCTTGTTTGTGATTCAATAAATTCATAGAATTATTTATCCTTCTTGATGAATCCTTCATTTATAAAATATACGACTTTTTGTGTAACATTCGTTAAAGTTTCGTGGAAAACTAAATTTTTACAAATTTGTCTTTTTTATGAAACATTATTTTTTTAATTGGATATTTTGCTAGAATTTCTTTGATTTTAGTGGAAAGTTATTCCTCTTGGTTAAAAATTTATCTTATTGATTAAAAATTATAGTCGCTGTTTCAAGGATAAACTCTTTTGTTAAAAATTAATGTATTTTATTGTAAATTTAACAAGTAGGTTGACTTTTTCCCCTTCTTGTCAAACTGAGCAATATTTTATTGTTAAGAATTCAACTCGTTTCTTTACAATTAGTCTTCTTGGTTGAATTGATCTATTTTGAATTAAAAAATTAAAAAACTTTGAAATATTAAATACCAGTCGTATCTATTTTGTTGAAAATTCATATATTTGGTTTTAAGTTCGTCTATTTTGGTAAAAAGTTAATCTGCTTCTATTAGGAATTCATGTATTATGTTAAAAAGTCTTGCTTTTTTGGATGGACATCCAACATCTTCCTTGGAAATCACTTCCATGTCGGAAATGTATTTTTTATGGAACACTCATAATTATAGTTTAAAATTGAATTATTTGGTTAAAAATTTCCTGTTTTATAATAAATTAATCGTCTTTTTTGAAAAATCGCCTTTTTGGTTAGAATTTTTTTTTGAAGATTGAACTATCTGGTTAAAGATTCAACTATTTAGTTGAATGTTGATCTCTTTAGAGAAAAATTATGTATTTAGTTGAAAATTTAACCGTTCTCTAACAAATTTCCTTTGAGCTAAAAAGAATTTATGCAGAAGCACCACACACATGAGTGCTGTGTTTTTAGAAAAAGAGTACGTGTTCAAAACCGTGATAATTCAAGCACCATTTCGACCAAGTGTACGTCACAGATAAATAACATGGAGATTTTTAACCCATGCAGTAAATCCGATTTTTTATAGCCTCTTTTGTCACTTGTTCTATTCAAGTCGAACTGCATAAATAATTAGATATTCGAAAAATGACTTCTCCATACTTTACTATACAAATAGGGCACGAAACCTCGTACCTATTTGGTTACAGATTCATTTGCATTTCTTATTCTGCTCGTGGGTCTAACTCCCGAGTAAAGTTATTTCTCGTCTCAATAACTGTCATATGCGTAAATGAGGAAACTATGTGTGTAGTTAAAATTCGATGTGTAGGTGAGAGAAAAAGATTTAATGCAAAGAGGGAGAGGAAATAGGAGGGAATGAAAACAACATTCGTGCACGACTGCATGTGCCTGTGCTGCACGATGTCGAAGTAGTCGAACGCGTGACCAGACTAAGCAAATTTGCTTTGGAAGCTTTCGGATCTTAATGATACTTCGGCTTGTCGGTGTAAATTAGCCGCAGTTCATTTCTCGTAGATCAGAGCCTGAAAAATGCTTTAGATGTTTCTATATACGAGTATGCAGTTGAAAATAAATTGTATGGTTTATTTTCATTTATTTCAATTGATTTAAATTTCTCGGAATTCGAATGAAAGCAAAGGTAAAGTTTAAGAAATTTAAATTTGGATAAAATCAAATTTAAAACCCTATTTAACCCTATTTTTTATTTTTATTATTATCAATTCAGAAGAAAAAAATGATGCCAGAATGAAAGCACTCTTACCAAGGCAAGAAACTTTTGAGTAGGTAAGAACAGCATCGCGCTTTCGTTGCTGTTCCTACCTGCTTTAATTTTTCTTGTCTTGATGAGGGGAATGTATAAGTGCCGAAATGTTGGTGATTATTTTTGACAAATGTTGCTTGCTTTCGAATTTTTCTTTCCTCTTTTTTATTTTTTCTCCAAAAGATATTCTTTTTTTTTAGGTATGTTTGTATCTTTTTCAAATTACAATAGGAACATTTTATGGGGGTTAATGAAATTCGGTAGTTGGATTCTTGGTTTTATTTTCACGATTTTTGCAAACTAGAAAGCAAAGACAGCCAGTCATTTTTCCGATGGTTCAGGAAATAGTGAATATCAGGTTACCGAAATTTATTTTAAGGAAAACTAATTTGCCGAGTAGCTAAGATGCAAGGTTTATGTGGTACTTCGATCATTTTTGATTTTTTTAAATTTAAATCTTTAATTAATTTAATATTGAAATTGCGTTATAGTTACAATTACTTGTTACGATCTCATAAGAAATATGCTTTAAATTTTTTGAAATTGTAAAAATTCTGACACGTACACTACTGAGTACCGACGGATGGTATCAGACTACTTATCGCGTGACCTATAAAAAATTAACCTTGACTTTGAATTGTGATAGAGCCGTCCAGAGTAAAGATTAAAATATTTTTCAAAATCCGCTAAAAATCCCATTCTACGTATAAAATATTTTTACATTTTGTGTTAAATGAGCCATATTTAAAGCAATTTATGTTTGTGCGTACTGAATTTTAACGTGATAAACACTAAAATAAAATTAGGATTTTAAAGAATTTCGTACTTTAACTTCAAACTTAGCAGGAGCTAGGAAAATTATTGTGATATTTTACTCATGTCGTATTTGGGATATCACCACTCATTTTAGCCATTAAACATTGAAAATGTTTCACATGGTTCATGAATTAATAATTGAAAAAATAATTTCACTTTCTATTTACTATTCGAATTGGTTTGAACTCATCCAAATCTCGTGGAATCTAAATGAAATTTTAGGTATAAAATTAATGTGACATTTCAATCATTTTTATTTTTTTATATCAGATCGCTTATTAATAAAAACTTGAAATTGTGGAATAGTTTCTTATGATCTGCTAAAAATAGGCTTAAAAGTTTTATAATTAATAAAAAGAAAAATACATAAGGACCATTTAAAAATTTGTTCTGGGAAATAATTTAACAAGAATTATAAATCAACATTGAAAACTAATTTCTGACACGTAAATTACTGACCTTAGCTTTGAAATGTGATAGAATTGTTCAGAATATTGATAAAAAATATTTTTACAAACCAATTTTTGGAAAGGTTATTAAATTCTGCGTTAAGTGAACCTTAGTTAAAGTAATTTGGTTTTATGGGTATCGAATTATCATGTGAGAAAAGACAAAAATAAAACGAAGGTTTTTAATGGATTTTGTACTGCAATTTCAACTCTTAACAGGAGCTAGAAAAATGAATTTATTAATGAAGCATTTTGCCAAATTCACAATTCAAATAACAATTAGACGTTTACCTTTAATTGAACCTTCTATATAAGAGTTTGCTGTACGAAAATGAATTTCATAGTATATTTTATTTGAATTGAATGAAATTTCTTGGGATCTAAATGAAAGTGAACGTATAAATTAGTGCAGCATTTCAATGAGCAATTGGATCATTTTAGATTTTTTTATTTACACCTTCTCAAAATCGAAGATTGAAATTTTGGCATTGTTCCAGTTTCTAGTTATAATCTGCTAAAAATAAGCTTCGATGTACTTCAAATTATAAAAAGAAAAATACACAAAAATCGTTTAAAAATTTGACGTAGAGAATTAGTAAAAAAAAAAATTATAATTCATTATCAGAAACTATTTTATGACACCTACATTACTGACGGTTAGTATTGTACTACTAACCGGGTAAGCTATTAGAAGTTAGTTATGACTTTGAAATGTTCTGGTTTTGCCCAAAATATAGATAAAAATATTTAAGAAACCATTGTTGAAGAACTGACTAAACTCTGCGTTAAATGAGCCTTAGTGGATGTGATTTGGCCTTGTGGGTATTAAATTGTCACGTGAGAAAAATAACGACAAAATAACGATTTTTAACGAATTTTGAAAAATTTAAACTTTTGTTAGATTTAAGATATTGATATTGATATTAATATTTAACTTAAGTCAATTCTTAGCTTTCACTTATCATTCGAGTCATAGTAAATATAAAAAAATTAATGAGTTCACGAATTAATAAATAAATTTAATTCAATTTTTTAATGATTATTTTATTGTTTTGTATTATAATTTAATTATTAAATTATTATAAATTCTAAATTTTAATTTTTAGGCCCACGCTCTTCATGCTTGCATTTAGTTCTGTCAACATTCTTTGCAAGTCTCTGCCATAACAACCTTATCATCTGCGAACGCTAACCCACGTACCCTTACTGTTTCGAGATCCACACCTTCTTCGT
>JAAAKG020139243.1:0-12414 GCA_010014905.2 Druon quercuslanigerum
AAAATTGAGTGGAGATCGAGTGGCCCCTTGCGTTGATTTCCCAGCGACTCTCAAATGGCTACTTTTGACACATAACAACTTATGACAAATGGACCTGCAAGTTCAAAGTTCACTGCTCTCTTAACCACGTTTTAATAATGTAAATGCTGCTAATTTCAATAGTTAACTTTCAAATGTTATTCTACAGCGTACTATACCAATTCGCAACCCCCGACCATATTGAAGGATCTTATATTTTAAAATTAGCGCAGGTGTTAGAAATAGTAATAATGTTCCTGTGTCCAATATGTAATGAAAAATCTGTCACTGATAGAGTGCTATTAGCTCATTTCAAATTAAAGCATTCTACTCAGAAAAATGAGCCATTAAGTTGCAAGCAAGTTAAGTGCGATCGAGTTTGCACTAACTTCTATGGGTTTCTAAGACATATTAAGAACGATCATAACGATGATCAGTCTTATAGTGCAACAACTCATTCATTACCTCAAAAATCTATCAGCAGTAAAGCATCAAAACATTTTGTTCAAAATGACCATCCATCTGTTCCAATAGTGTTTAGCCAGTCTATAGAGCAACTTCAGTCATCTGCTTCAAGCATAAGTTGTGCAGAGTATGCCAATCGTGTTTCTTTTGCTTCAGCTTCAATAATTTCCAAATTACACGCAATTTGCTCATTACCAAGAAATCTTGTCCATGAAATAACTAATGATTTTAAGCATTTGTTAACTCTAACTAAGCCTTTAAAAGAGAAAAGTATGAGTACTAGCGACCCTCAATCATTATCTGATCTGAATATTATGTTTCAAACTTTTGAAAATTCTTTTATGGACCATAAAACAGAAAGTGAATCATTAGGCCATTAAAAAAAAAAATAGGCTCCTACATACCACCAACAATTGTTGGTTTTACTAGTTCTGTTAAATTAAAACAAGTTAATAATACACGTAAAGATATGGATGAGACTGCAAAGAGTAAGGCATTAATACCTTTAAAGTTAGTTTTAAAAAAGTTTTTGGAGCTACCAAATGTTTTCGATTCAATTACAGCGTACAGGAGCAAAGTTAGGAATAGTCCTTTAATGCAGTCCGTTACACAGGGAGAATTATTTCAAGAAATTGCGAAGAAGTTTGGTTCTAATGTTTTATTTCCTCTATTGTTTTTTTTTCAATGATGTCGAAATCAATAATGTTCTCGGAACACACCGAATTTTAAGTAAAATAGGTGCGTCATACTGCGCTATACTTGACCTTCCGCCGGAATATATGAGCCGAATCGAAAACATTTTCCTAGCACAATTTCATCGTACAACGAAAAACGAAAAAATGGGAAATCACATAACCTTTGCAGAAATTATCGATCAATTGAAAGAATTAAAAACAGAGGGTATAATGATAAATACCGCAAATTTTCAAGGTATAGTTTACTTCGTGTTATTAGTTGTCACTGGAGATAATAAAGGGCTAAATGAGATTCTGGGATTCCCAAAGTTTTAATTCGCACTACTGCTGTAGAATTTGTTTTGCAGACAAAGATGCCATGAGAAAGTTGTGCAAAGAAGATGAGTCAATTTTACGTACAGTTCAAAATTACGAAACACATGCAAAAATGAGATCCTTTGGCATGCAAGAGGAATGTGTCTTCAATTCTGTTCCAAGTTATCATGTGATCACAAATGCTTATTTAGACGTCATGCATGACGTTCCTGAAGGGATATTACGTTATGATTTGGGTCAGATTTTGAATTCATTAATCAATGTTGATAAATTATTGACTTTAGAAATATTAAATGAAAGAATTCGTTATTTTTATTTTGGCTCAACGAATTCTGCAAATAAAACTCCTCCATTGAATGCTGATAGTTTAAAGAAAAAAATGTAATATATTCGGCATCAGAGATGACCTTGCTTGTGCAATATCTAGGTTTAATTATTGATGATTTAATTTCGGAAGAGAACAAGAATTGGAAACTGTACGTAATATTGAGGAAGATAGTTTGCATGATAATGGCTCCAACTTTAAAAAAAAATTGTGCCTCAGTACTTTAAAATCTGATTTACGAACATCATACCTTGTATATCGAACTTTTTGGTGCTCTCAAGCCTAAACACCATTTTCTTTTACATTACGTCAGAATCATGTTACGACTGGGACCTCCAAAACTAACTTCGTGTATTCGTTTTGAAGCTAAGCACAAGCAAGCAAAAACTTTAAAAACATCATTTCTCGTATAAGTCCAGCAGAGTCACTGTCAATAAAACATCAACTTATTCTAAACGACAAATTTTTTCGTAACAAAGGTTTTGAGAAACACCTTGAGTGGGGTGTTGTACTAAAAACTGATTTCCAAAAATTAATTCACCATCCTAGAATTCAATCTTTTTTTTTTGACACAAACTTGATCGATTGCTTTGTGGTCTCCTGGGTCAAAGTAAATGGTACAGAATACAAACCAAAAATGTTAGTCAAATATGAGTATGACACTCTATTCCCAAAATTTGGAAAAATTCGTTATATCTTATTGAAAGATAAAAGAGTTTACCTTATTTTTACAAAAGTAAACGTAATTTATTTTAATGATCATGTTCATGCATTTGAGATCATTGAAACAAATGATTGGGACTGCATACTGCAAAAAGATTTATCTACATTTATCATATCTGTTTACTGACTAACGGTAAGTATTACGTACCGTGCATCGAATAAAAACGTTTATAAGAGAAACCAGGGATCGTAACAAAACTTTTTTTCTTTTCGTTACTGATAGAGAAAATTTGTTTTTTTTTCCTTAAATTTTTTCCAATATGCATTCTCTAAGTTTTTAAAATAGTTTTATAAGTTTTGAACCAAAAATGCTTCTTCTTTATCCCCATATTTTTATAAATCAGCGTTTAGTTTAGTTCTGAGAAAGATTTTAACTGCTTTAATTGTTTATTATGACCATATTTACAAATATTCATTTGTTTTTTTAATGAAGGACAGCATTACGTACCGTGCGTCGAATTTAATATATATATTTTTTTAAACGGGGATCCTAGCGAAACTTTCGTTTTATTTCGTTACTCATAGAAATTTTTTAAAATTAAAATTGTATTTGCTATTTGGACGAAATTAGATATTGCCTAAAGCGAAATTACGATTCAAGTACGATTACAATTATTTTGTTTGTCAGTAACGAAATTGATCGAAAGTTTTGTTCGTAATCCTGTGTAAACTGTTATTAGTGTCTTTAGCAAACAATTAATAAACTTCGTTTAATTCAGGTCCAGTTGCAACACTTACCGTTCTAAACACGTTTAAAGCATAATTTAGAATATGTAATTTCCAAGTGTTGTAAAATATTTCTATAAAATTGGAACGAAAATTGTATTTTTTATCCACATATTTTTATAAAAATGCGTTCAGTTTAATTCTAAGAAAGACTGTAACCGCTTTAATTACTTCTTAAGATATTATTTTCGAATTTATGTCTGTTAACTGGCTGACGTATAGTTTTACGTAACGAGCGCCGATTAAAATGTATAAGAAACAGGGATGCCAACTAAATTTTCGTTTCATTTCGTTACTGATTGAGAAAGTTGGTTTCTAAAATTGTATTTTCTATTTGGATAAAAGTAAATAATAACTAAAATTAAATTATGATAAAATCGAAATTACTTTGTTTAGCTGGCATTAATGAAATTGAACGATAATTCCCTTCGGATCTCTAAGCAACAGTGTTATTATTGTCTTGAACAAAATTGATTAAAATGCGTTCCATTTAACTTAAACGTGAATTTTAGCATTTCACTTTTAAGCATACTTGTATAAAACTGCGTTCATTTTTGTTCTAAGCATAAGGTTGAGTATTTTAACACTTTTAAAACATACGATAGAATAGACTCTATCTTCTCTAAGCTTTGCTTATAATATGTATTACAACAGCGTGTTTTAACAATAAAACTATACGTGCATAATAGATGTATTTTATTTCTTAGAAATTATAATTCAATATATCATGATTATATTTAGAAAAACTCAATAAAACAAAGTTTTTCATTGCGCAAGATGTAACTACTCAATACTGGGTCTTCGAGGCCTCAATTATCTGAACTCTGTATATGTATATATAGGGAAATTTTCCAGCGAAAAATAAGAATAAACGCCATAGAAAATTTTGTCTGATGCCGATATTTTCAAGTTTGTAAATATGACCAGTAATTGACACTATTTATTGCATATTCTAACATACATTTTTAAAAATTTATTTTAACCTAAACAAAACTCGATATGAATATTGACGATAAGTAGTGTTAATTACATTTCATATTTTACAAAAATTAAAAATGTCAGTTTCCGATTAAAGTTTGTGGGATATATAAAAGAGTTCTCGCAGATCTTGTATAAAGTAAATAATAATTAAATCAAGCAACAGATGGAATGATATCAAGTAAGTAGGATATATAAACTATGAAAAAAGCAGCTTATTTCAATACATTTTTAACAATTAAATTAAGTAGCCTATAAAGTTATATCAAGAAACTATGATACATAAACTAAGAAAAAAGTCGCTTATTTCAATACATTTTTATTAATTAAATTAAGTAGCATATGAAATTATTTCAAGAAAGTATCATATATAAACTAAGAAAAAAATCGCTCAGTTCAATACATTTTTTTAAATTTAAACTAGTGAATATAAATTTCATTCAAGAATCACATTTAATTAATTTAATATAATAATAGTTTGAATTAAAAATGCATGTACTCTTCTTAAGTACAAAGTCCGATAGTACATATTCTTAGATTAAGAAAATGTGCACTTGACGTGTGTTAAAAAGAGTTACTTGGAACTAAAATATGTTCTACATTTGAACACATCTCTATATGAAGCAATACAATAAAGTTTCAGATTAATAAAATATTCTATTCCATCTAAGAATACATTTTCTCAGATTAATAAAATGTGCGGTTGTTCTAAGTATACGGTATCAAGTATTTATTTGGTACATACTCATATTCTATCGTCCTCATTCGTACCTGCGATTGACTTGAACCAAGTAAAATTTATTGATTCAAGAACAATTTTTTTTCAGTGTACCTATTTTTGGGATATTTTGACATTGGAATTTAATTATATAAATGGATTTTAATAAAACATTAGTTTGTTTTATATTTTTATATTTATTTATGTATTAAGAACATATTTTTAAAAATCATTTGCATGTTTGTAAAAGATTAAAATAAATGTGTTACCGGATAATAAGATTTTGCAACACAACAAAAACCATAAAATTAATTAATGGATGAAATTAAATCTTGGGACATCTGTAAAACAGATTACAAAACGGAAATTATAACAGGACACAAAAATAAAACCCTGTCACAAAAAAGTCATTAATAAAAGTTATTCCTCTAAATACAAGAACGTAAAATCCCAGGAAAATGATATCGTTAAATTCTGATTTCCACCCATTAGATGTTTCAGTTATCGTCTAAAAAACATTTTTGTTCTGTTCAGATAAAAAAAATCTGACAAATCTCCAAGAAATGAAATTAGTTTTTTGAAATATTAGTCGACTTACCGATTCCGAATATGATAATAAAAATTGTTGACCAAATCTTCAATCCAAAATCCATCGGAAAAGCTACTATCGTTAAACTGTAAAAATAACTAACAAAAAAAGTGATTAGGTCGCAATTTTAAATACACTCCACTCTAATATTAATTTTTAAAATTCTCCGCTAGTTTTTAATTTATTTCAATATTTTGTTCTTCACAGAATGTTTTAAATAACTTTTTATCCGTGAGAATTAGATTAGAAACTGAATAATTTGCTTGATAAGATCTTGGCCATTCAAAGGATCGTCACTGAATGCTTCCAGTTCGGATTTCTACTATCATAACATTCCTGGAGGGGATTTCCTCTGAGTGTCTAGATTCTCGGTTTAGAATGATTGAATTTCATTCTAGTTTCAAGATTCGTTTTTCGGTAGGCTTACATTTATTTTCCGATGTAATACAAATGGAAATAAAATAAAAATTTTATTAATGATAATTTCTGAATTATACATTGTTTTCTTCTAAAATTTGAAACCGAACATAAAACAAAGCGGAAGAAAAGTTTTTTTCGATTTTGCAATAAACAAACTACATAAAATAAATACATATTTTCCAAATAACAGATTCTGGAAGATCTATCTTTTTCTTTTTAAGAAGCTGGACTATTACAAATTTTAAGACTTCGTCTTCCTATTTCATTTTCAAGGCGTCTGGATAAATTTGCAAGGCTGCAGAATGTCATATTGCTGAATGAAATCCCAATGAATTCCCACGCTTTTGATCAAATTTATACTATTCAAAGAAATATTACCTTCTGAGAAATTTACTTACTCTTTTCATAATTTTAGATCATCATTGAGAATATGTTTCTCAACCACATTTAAATTGAACAACGGATTTTTCTTAGCCTGATTAAATATTGATACCAAGATTTTCTCTACAAGTTTTTGTTAATAGTTAAAAATTCGAATATCTGAAAAATAATTTAATTGAATATTCAATTTAGGTTCATAAACTATGTTACCAATTTTAGGCTTTTTTTACCCCCTTCATATGCCCTTGTTTGAGAATCGTAATTTTCTCCCCACATCCTGAAAAGTACTCAACTTTCAACCCAGTAAGTGCATTTTTAACTAAAAAAAATGAATTCTAGGAAGAAAATCAATGTTCTTCTAAAAACACGATTTTTTAACAAAAAAAATAATTTTTCACCAAAAAGTTACATTTTTATTAAAAACAGTTTAATTTTTAACCATAAACCTAATTTAAAAAAAAATATTTTACTTTTTTTAAAAATGTTTCAATCCTTATAACCAAGACCTATTAATTTAGACCCAAAAAATTGAATATTTTATTGAAGAAAATGAATTTTCAACCAAAGAGACGAATTCTTAACAAAATACAAAAATTGTCTACTAGAAAAGGTCAATTTTTAATAAAAATTTGAATTTTTAACTAAAAGTGGTATAATTATTTTTCTTATTCAGAAAATTAATTTTTAACTTTATAAATCGAGGAATCTTAAACAAACTATATTAATTTTAAACTAAGATAATAACTGCTTTTTTCACCTTTAAGATTAATTTTCTAAAAAAATATATATATATATCAAAAACAGTTAAATTTTCTACCAAGAAGGTGAAACTTAAAAAATATGAATTTTTATCAACTGAGCTTAACTTTTAACCAAGTGAATAATTTGATTTTAATTTTGTTTGCGTAGCTGAATCTTCATGCCCAAAGAACGAATTATCAACAAAGCGGTTGAATTTTCAGAATAAAAATATGATTTTTTTTAACGAAAAATATAATTTTCTAAAAAAAAAGTTACGTTTCATAAAAATAGTTTAATTTTTAACAAAAAATTCAATTTTCAACTGAACGTAGAATGGTCACTCTGTTAGTTAAAAAAATTAATCCAGAAACAAAAAAATGATATTTTTAGAAAAGTGTAGTTTAATTTACAACTAAAAATTATGAATTTTTAACCAAATAATTAAATTTTCAACCAAAAACATAATTTTTCGATCAATAAGATTAATTTTCTACCGAAAAGCATGAATTTTCACTATGAAAAAATGTTTTTAACAAAACTTTTGAATTTTTAAGCAAGAGGGCGAATTTCTTTCAAGAGAGTTTAATTTTCAATACGCAAAGATTGCTATTTAATAACAAAAGCTAGTTTCATATTAAAAAGTTAAAGTTTTATTAAAACAGTTTAATTTGTAACCAAATATTTAAATTTAAACCAAAAATCTGTATTTAAACAAAGTGAATTTTCAACCGAATATTTTCATTTTCCACCAAATTGTTGAATCCTCAACCAAATCACATCAATTTAAATTCAAAACCGTCTTATTTTTAAGTAAATATAATGAATTTTTCAACGAAGAAGATTAACTTTAGACTAAAAAATGTCCCATCGCCATTCCTTGTATCGCTATTCCTTCCATCACCGTTCCTCCCATCACCGTTCCTCCCATCACTTTTCCTCGCATCACCATTCCTCCCATTGATCTGCCTTTTTGATTATTCCTCTTTGCATTTTGCACCTGCCATTTTTAACTTCTTTGTAATCTTTCCCTTACTCTTCCCAGTCTCTTTCCACCTAGCCACGTCTCCATCATTACCACTTCATCCAATTTTTTCGAATTTCTCATAAACTCCCGATCCTTTCTTTCCAAGCCTGCTATATTCCTGTAGCACAACCTCCAATCTTCCCTACCTTCGTTTTTCATATCTTTATGCTTTCTACTATTTTTTATTTCTATATATCTCCATTTTCTTTCTCTCCTAGCTTTCTGAACGCTCATTTTTTATTAACGCTTCTCTTCTCTCGTCCTAATCCCACCATACCCCTTCTATATGTACTCTCCCATACTTAAACCACGTTATACTTCCCTTTTTTCTTTCCTATTCCACTATTTTCCTTAACTTAGATTGCATATTTTTTCTTACCCCTATCAAATTATCTTCTATTCTTTTCAAACTTCCATATAACACCCTCTTCATTTTCATAAATTCCCTCTTATGTTCCTATTTCTTTAGTTGCACCAGTAGCATTCTCTCTCCTTTACGCGCTTCCCTTCCTACACTTCGCACTTCCTCTATCACTACTTTAACATTTATTCTTTTTAATACTGCTTCCACTCATCCCTTCAGCTCCTTCTGCTCTAATCTTATAACCTTTATCACTATGTTTCTTTTCCTTTCTTTTATCTCTTTCTTTTCTATTCTTTGTTCTATTTTTCTCAGCCTTTCCTTCAGCTTTTTCCCTCTGTTCCAATCTCAAAGCTTCTGGTTTTAGCTTTCTATTATTTTTATTCTACCTTCCAGCTTTTTTAACTGTTTATCAAGCTTTTCCTGTTTTTCCAGTGTTTGATCCAACGTCTGCATCCTTTTGTATAGCTTTTCCCTGATTTTTCTCATTTCCTTATTTCTTTCCTGAGTTCGGATATTTTCCGCCTAATTTTTCCTTATTTCCTGTCCCCGTTTCTCTTGCTCCTCTTTATATATCCCCAATTAGTTCTGTCATCATTTCACAAATGCAGTCTAACACTAAATTTTCTTCTTGTATTGGCCTTTATCTTCAACTTTGTCTCCGTATCTCTCCTTGTCTTTCTTCTCCGCTCCATTTTGGTCTTCCCGGTATCATTCTGTACATTTTAGAATTTTTTAGGGTGGATTCTGCTTCTATCTTATCCTTACTACTTCTTCTCTACGCCTTATCGCTCTTCCTATTCACGAACCTCTCGACTGAACCAAAACTCTCATTTCTATCTTCCTACTGTTTTTTTGCACTTTCCCCTCCTTTCGTTATGCTTCAGAGTACAGATCACAGGAGAGAAGTTAAAAAAACTAGAGGGAAGGGACTATTTAGATTATTATAATTTTCTCATAATAGTGACGCTAGAGGGAGGCAAGATTACTAACAATAAGGCTGAAAAAGAAGTAAAAGTTAAAAGAGCAAGAAGAGGGGATATGCCAATTGAATGTCAAGAAAAGTTTAAGGAAAAGATCAGGAATATCAAAACGAGGGAAGCAAATGTAAACGAGGATATGAAAATAATGATGGGAGATATAAAAATAGCAATAGAAAAATAGAGGACAAAAATAAAAAATATTATAAATTGTGTAATAACAAAAAAAAAAAAGAAAAGGAAAATAAAAGGTTTGAAGAAAAGTGCGGAGAAGACTAGGACGGAAAAAGAGGCTTGGAATGCGATAAATAGAGAGAGAGAGGAGAAGAAGGAAAAGAGTAAACCAGGATATTGAGATGGTTGAATGGAAAAAACATTTATGGAAATTCTAGGAGGGGTTAAGGGTAAGGTTGGGAAAGGAGGAAAATATGATGGGGGAAAAATAAGTAGGAGGACATTACAAGGAAAAAAATAGTCAATGTATTAGCAATAATGTTAAATGGAAAGGCTAGAGTAGTAATTTGGGGAAGAAAACCTGCGTTCCCGAATCAGACAGGGTTTAGAAAAGGGATTGGGGTGCTTGTCAATATATATTTTCTAAATATGGTGTACATATTCTAAATGGTGTACAAATGGATCATTTTATGCCTAAACCAAGTATTTGTAATAAACAGACCCTTTTCTAAGCATAAACCAACTAATTTATCAACGTTATAGTTTGTTCTTGGGTCCCCAAAATTACCTAGTACTCTTTCTGTATCCTTATTTTGGATGCCAACCCACCCATTCATATCTCCTAGCAGAATTATTCCTTCACCATGATCGCAAATATTTACTGTATCATTTAGAGTGTCCCAGAAGGCATATTTTCCTTCTCTGGGAGCACTATCAACTGACGCGTAACATGCAATAATAAATAATCCTCTGATTCCTACCTTCTTTCTGGCACACAATAATCTGGGAGATACAAAATCATGATCTCCGGGATGCTGCTTCGCTCTTGCATTCAGAATGAGACCTACTCCTTGCCTATGACGTGTTTCACTATCTACTCCGTGCGCATGCCTTTTTAACATCCAATGAATCAATACGGAATTTAGTCAAATATCTTAAAATTTTTAAAATATTCCACAAAATCATTTAAATATAAATAAAATAAATGAAATATAAATAAATATAAAATAAAATATCTTGGAATGAAATATGTAAAATTTGGTTCAATTCCTAGAATTTCTCTAAAATTTTTTCCTTTTTTCACAATTCCGTGAATTCGAATGAAATACCATAACATATCTTGCTATTTAGTGATGTTCCAAAAAAGGGGCAAGCAAGGGGCCAATTATTGATTTGGACCTCTCTGAAATCTAACGAATAAATTTATCGGATCGTTTGAATTTTTTCAAAAATCTACCTGAAATCCTTGTGAAATAATTAAAGTATTCACAAAATCTTTGGGAAATAATTTAAACACTTGTGAAATCTTCTGAAATCTTTGCAAAATATTTCAAATATTTTTTTAAATATTCAATAATGCGAAATTATTGAATTCTTTGTGAAATCCGTAGGAAATCATTGAAATTTTTGTAAACGCTTACTGATACCTTTAGAAATCTTTTTAATCTGTTGAAATATTGGGTGATATTTGTGAAATTATTGAAATATTCGAAATCTTTGCAAAATATTAAAAATGTTTGAAATGCATAAGAAATAAGCTAAATCATTTTAAAATCTTTCGGAAAAATTTGTTAAAGTTTTGGAATTCTTTGCACAGTATTTGAAATATTTTGAAAATGTCTACTAATATTTGTAAAATTATTTAAATGTTTTTATAAAATATTCTTAATCTATCCGAAAACTTTGCGAAATATTTGAAATCTTATAAATCTTTGGGGAAAAATTTAAATCTTTTTAAAAATTTTCTAAAATCTATGTAAAATATTTTGTAATATTTGTAAGATTAGTGAAATATTTGGGCAATCTTAGAAGTTTTTTTGAAATCTTTTTAATCTTTTCGAAATATTTGAAATGTTTGTGAAGTCTTTAAAATCTTTGAGAAATAAGAAAAATCTTTTTGAAAACTTTCTGAAATATCTGGAAATCTTTGCGAAATAGTTAAAGTATTTCTAAAATATTAGATAACATTTGTAAAATTATTGAAATCTTTCTGAAATCTTCGGGAAATCATTAAAAGCTTTGTGAACCCCTTAAAAGCTATCGGAAATTTCTAGGAAATGTTTTTAATTTATCCGAAATGTTTGTGAAATTATTGTAAACATTGAAGTCATTATAAAATATTTTTAATCTATCAGAAATTTTTGAGAAATATTTTAAATCTTTAAAATCTTTGGAAAATAATTAAATTCCTTTTAAAATCTTTGGAAATCTTTAATAACATTTTTGTTTATTAATTGAAATCTTTGCAAAATCTTTTTAATTTATCTGAAATCTTAAAAAAATTCTAAATCCTTAGAAAAAATTGAAATCCTTGGCCAAATTATTGAAAATATTTGTGAAATTCTTCAAATCTTTGCTAAATATTTTCAATATTTAGGTAATCTTTGAAATAATTTTTAAATATTTGTAGAATCATTGGGAAATCATTATTGCCTTTGTGAAATCTCTTAAATTTATCAGAAATCTTTTTGAAATCTTTGCAAAACATTTGAAATATTTGCGATATTTTTGAAATAATGGAAGTCTTTGTGAAGTCTTTGAGAAATCTTCGTCAAATATTTAAAATTTCTGAAAATCTTTTAGATCTTTGGAAAATCATTGAAATCCTTGTCGAATTTTTCCAAACTTTTCTGAAATATTTGAAAATATTTGTGAAATTTTTGAAATCTTTGAGGAATTATTGTGAAGCTTGTAAAATCTTTTTAATATATCCAAAGTCTTTGCGAAATATTTCAAATGCTTTATAAATATTTGATAAACTTTTTGAAATGATTGAAATCT
>JAAAKG020139244.1:0-12414 GCA_010014905.2 Druon quercuslanigerum
TTTTGGTTTAATTGAACTATTTTTTATTTAAAAGTAAATGTTTTTTGTGAAGTATCGACTAGTTTTCGTTGAAGTTGAAAAGTGATCTTTTCTAGTTTAAAATAAATGTAATTTGTTGAAAATTAATCTGTTTTGGCTGAAGATTCAACTGTTTTGTCTGAAATTCGCCTTTTTCGGTAGTATTCAACTTTTTTCTATTTAAATTAAAATCTTTCTTGTTTGAAAATTAATTTTTTTATTAAAAATTGATCCTTTCTTGTTAATATTGTATGTAATTTGTTAAAAATTCGTCGCTTTGGTTATGAATTCATCATTATTTGTTGAAAATTTATCTGGTTTGGTTAAAGATACAACTATTTTTAAAAAAATTCGTCTTTTTATCTATTTTAGCCGTTTTTTGTTAAATCATAATTACTTTCTTGGTTAAAAATTTATATTTTTGTTTGAAAATTGATATTTTCTTGTTGAAAAGTAAGTATTTTGTTGAAAATTCGTTCTTTTTTGTTGAATGTTAAACTGCTGTGTTCAAAATTCATTTTATTAATTTCTAATTGAACAATTGTTTTTTAATTCGTCCTTTTTGGCTGAAAATGGATCTGTTTTAGTTAATAAATCAAATATAAGGTTAAAAAATGCAATTATACTTTGTTAAAAATTAATTATTTAGGTTTAAAAATTAATTACTTTGTCAAAAAATCGTTTTTTTGTTTGTATTTTGTTAAAAGTTCAACTGTTTTTTAAACGTACTCCATTGTTCAAAATTCATTTTCGGGTTTAAAGATTAAATAATTGGCAATTGGCAAAAAAACATTTGGCATTTAAATATTAATTTGCTTAATTTGAATTCTTCAATTAAACATTTTATACTAAACATTAAAAGATCGCTCATCCAATAATTTCAAGACTAGGTCCTTCATAAATAATCAATAACACAAAATAAAATAAGACTGAATTTAATTGATTGGAATTAAATTGTTTTGAATTGCAAGCTAGAAGTTGTCAGCAATTAGGAAAAGATGATTGCTCTGTCGGTAATAATGTGACCTTGCGTCACATTGTGTTTACATTTAATTTTAATAATTGTTGTTATTAATCTATTAAGAAAGAGAATTCTCATATCACATAAATATTATGGTGATATCAAGAAAATACAGTCGGGAATTATTCCTGTTAATCTAAAATCCTGAGAAATAATCGAAAAAAATTGAGAGATTTGAGTGTTTTTCTGTTAAAGAGATTTCTAAAAATAAAATATATAATAATTTTTAATTCGCTTTAAAAAAATCAGTTTTGAGGTTTATTTGTTATGGAGAAAAATAAAAATCGGGTAATTTAAACATTATGGTTTAAAATAGATACATCGAATCATTGAAGTCTGAAATATTTTGAATTTAAAAGTGACCATTTTTATCAATACTTAAATTTGCATTTATTGTTTAATTAAATTAATAACAAACTAAATGATTGAATAATACTAGTCGCAGATTGCGAGGCATTTCGTAATTTTGCGATTGTACAGTTTAGATAATTTCAAAGATTATTTTAGATTTTTCGAACCTTGAGACATATTTACCACTTTCAAATCTTATTTTTAAATGTTTTACAAAATTCCTTTATGTAGTTTAGATTATTGTTATCGTCTAATTGCGTTTATTACGCAACCTGCAGTCTAGAAAAGTGGGCGATGTGAATTCTGAAATTGATTGAATCGTGAAAAGAAAATTCAAATTGATTGATGTCTTCCGTCCTTTCTTTTTTTTTTTCTTAAAATATAATAATAATAATAATGCTAAAATTATAAAAAATGGGGGATGTGAAGCTTAGCACTTGATCTTTCATTGCATCATTGTTTGTTTAAATTTATAACTGAATAAAAGTCTGGAAGAGTCGTAGCGAATTGAAAAATAAATATGTTTTTTTCATTCCTCATTTTCATCATTTACTTCCGGAATTCATTTCGTTTGGTTAAAAGTTCTAATTGGTTAAAACAAATTTTCTTTTGTTGAAAGTTCAGTGTTACAAATTCATAATTGTTTGTTGAAAATTCAATGGTCTTGGTTGAATTAGATTTTTTTGAATTTCAATTAAAATCTTTCTGGGCTCAAAATTAATATTTTTGATTTGAAAATTTATATTTTCTAGTGAAAAATGTATATAATTTGTTGAAAATTCGTATTTTTGGTCAAGAATTCATTCTTTTTGGTTGAAAATTTATCTGGTTTGGTTAAATGTTCAACTATTTTTCAAAAATTCGTATTTTTTTTATTGAAGTTAACCGTTTTTTGTGAAATTATAATTTATTTCTTGGTTGAAAATTTATATTTTTGATTGAAAATTGATATTTTCTGGTTGAAAAGCAAGTATTTTGTTGAAAGTTAAACTGCTGTGTTCAAAATTCATTTTATTAATTTCCAATTGAACAATTGTTTTTTAATTCTTATTTTTTGTTTGAAAATTGATCTGTTTTAGTTGATGATTCAAATATGAGGTTAAAAAATGCAACTATACTTGGTTTAAAAAGAATTATTTATGTTTAAAAATTAACTACGATTTCGTTTTTTTGTTTGTATTTTTTGAAAATTCAACTGGTTTTTGAAACTTTGTACTTCTTTGTTAAAAATCCATTTTCGCCGTTAAAGATTAAATAATTTACTTGAAAATTCGCTTCCTATGTTGAAAACTATTTTTATTAATTGAAAATTTACCCTTTTCCTTTTTGAATGAATTAAAAACTATTTCATTTTTATTTCTGATTCATATTCCTTTCAATGGCAATTTGATCAATAGTAATTATTTTAACAGTATTTTTTGGAACTAAATTTTGATTTACTGACGCTTTTTTGTATTGCAATTAAAATCTTTCCTGGCTGAAAATTGGTCTTTTCTAGTTAAAAATGTATTTTATTTGTTGAAAATTCGTCTTTTCGGTAGAAAATTAATCATTTTTGTTAAGAATTTTAGTTTTTTTTGTTGAAAAATCCTCCTGTTTGGTTAAAGATACAACTATTATTTCAAAAAAATCGCCTACTAAGGTTGAATGAAACTGTTTTTATTGTTAAATTAAAATCCTTTTTGGTTACAAATTAATACTTCTATTGAAAATTTATCTTTTCTAGTTCAAAATAAATGTAATTTGTTGAAAATTCGTATTTTCAGTAGAAAATAAATCTTTTTGGATAAGAATTATTGTTTTGGTTGAAAATACAATTATTTGATCGAAAATTCGTCTTTTTTGGTTGAATTCAACTTTTTCTATTTAAATTAAAATCTTTCTTGGTTGAAACTTGTTTTTTTCTAGTTAAAAATAAATTTTTGTTTACAATTCGACTTTTGGGTTTGAAAATTAATCTGTTTTGGTTGAAAATTGAACTGTTTTGTCTTTAAATCGTATTTTTTTGTTGAATTTAACTTTTTCCTATTTAAATTAAAATCTTTCTTGGTTCAAAATTAATTTTTTGATTAAAGATTGATCTTTTCTAGTTAAAAATGTATGTAATTTGTTGAAAATTTGTCTTTGGCAGAAAATTAATATTTTTGGTTAAGTATTCATTCTTTTTGGTTGAAAATTAATCTGATTTGATTCAAGATTCAACCGTTTTGTGGAAAATTTGTATTTGTTGGTTGAATTCAACTTTTTTCTATTTAAATTAAAATCTTTCTTGATTGAACATTTTTTTGATTGTTGAAAATTGATCTTATCAACTTAAAAATGTATGTAATTTGTTAAAAATTAATCTTCAGTAGAAAATTAATTTTTTTGCGTTAAGAATTATTATTTTTTGTTGAAAATTGATCTGGTGTGGTTGAAGATACAACGATTTTATCCTAAATTTATCTTTTTTGGTTGAATTCAACTGTTTTTAATTGCAATTAAAATTTTTCTTGGTTGAAAATTGATTTTTGCTAGTTCAAAAAAATGTCATTTGTTGAAAATTCGCCTTTTGAGTCAAAAATTAATCTGTTTTGGTTGAAGATTCATCGAAATTTTTTTCCTTTTAGATTGAATTCAACTGTATTTTTTTTGTTAATTAAAATCTTATTTGGTTCAAAATTAATTACTTCTAGTTAAAAATAAAGTATTTTTTTTTTACAATTTGTGTTTCGGGTTGAAAATTAAAATCGGGTTTGGTTGCAGATTTGTCATTTTTGGTTGAATTCTACTGTTTTTTTATAAAAATTATATATTTAATATGACTTAAATTCTTTCTTTGTTGAAAATTATTTTTTAAAATAAAAATTAAACTTCTTTAGTTAAAAATGTATTTTTTTACAATTCTTCTCTTGGGTCTGAAAATTATTCTGCTTTGGTTGAAGATTCAACTGTTTTGTCTTCAAAACATATTTTTTTGTTGACTTCAACTGTTTATATTGTTAAATTAAAATACTTGGTTCAAAGTTGATATTTTTGCTTAAAAATTGATCTTTTCTAGTTAAAAAAAAAATGAAATTTTTATTTGTTAATTAAAATCCTTTTTGGTTACAAATTAATACATTTATTGGAAATTTATCTTTTCTAGTTCAAAATAAATGTAATTTGTTGAAAATTCGTCTTTTCAGTACAAAATTAATCTTTTTGGATAAGAATTATTTATCCTTTTTGGTTGAAAATTGATCTGGTCTGGTTGAAGATACAAGGATTTTATCAAAAATTTGTCTTTTTTGGTTGAATTCAACTGTTTTTCATTGGAATTAAAATTTTTTCTGGTTGAAAATTAATATTTTTTATTGAAAATTGATTTTGGCTAATTCAAAATAATGTCATTTGTTGAAAATTCGTCTTTTCAGTAAAAAATTAATCTTTTCAGATAAGAATTCATCCTTTTTGGTGGAAAATTGATCTTTTTTGGTTGAAGATTCATCAACAATTTTTTCTTTTTAGATTGAATTCAACTGTTTTTTTTTGTTTTTTTTTGTTAATTGAAATCTTACTTGGTTAAAAAGTTAAATTCTTCTAGTTAAAAATTAAGTATTTTTTTTTATAATTCGTGTTTCGGGTTAAAAATTATAATCGGACTTAGTTGAAGAATGGTCATTTTTGGTTGAATTCATTTGTTTTTTTATAAAAATTAAAATTTCTCTTAGTTGAAAATCGATTTTTTCTATTTAAAAGTGTGTGTAATTTGTTTAAAATTCGTCTTTTTTGTAAATTAATCTGTTTTTGTTAAGAATTCATTATTTTTTGTTGAAAATTCATCTGGTTTGATTTGAAATATTTTAATGATTTCAAATAAATACACAAGATTTCACAAATATTTCAAATGTTTCATAGAAATTTTATAAAGATTTCAAAAAAATTTAAAGATTTTAAACGATTTCAAATTTGTTTAGAAGATTTTAGAAATATTTCAAACATTTGACAAAGATTTGAAATTTTTCAGAAGATTTCAAGGATTTTTAAAGATTTAAACAAAATAGATAGTAAATCATATTTTCAAGATTTCATCAAAATTTCATAGAAATGTCAAAAAGAATACAAGAATTTTAAAGATGTCAAAAAGGGTGCAACACACCAGATTTTAAAGGTTTCAAAATATCTCAAAGGTTTTAAATCATTAAAAATTGTACAGTATTTCAAAAGATTTCACAAATATTTTCAAATACTCCCGTGATTTTAGATAAGTATAAAGATGAAGGAAAGATTTCACAAGTATTTCACGAAATTTATAAGGTTTTCAAAAGATTTCTAGAATTTAAATTTTTTTAAGATTTTGATTTCAGAACATTAAAAAAGTTTTAAACAATTTCAAAATGTTTTAAGAAATTTGAAGAGATTTCAATGATATCAAACGAACACAAAAGTTTTCACAGACAAAGATTAAAGAAAGATTTCATAAATATTTTCTTAAATTTCACAAAAATTACAAGAATTTCAAGGACATCTTATGTTTGGAACAAATTAAAAATTTGTTTAAACTTATTACCCATTAAAAAAATGAAATATTTGATACACCAGATTTTAAAGATTTCCAAATATTTCAAAGGTTTTAAATCGTTTAAAAAATTGTAAAATATTTTGAAAGATTTAAAACGAATACAAAAGATTTCACAAATATTTTGAAGAGTCTGCAGGGATTTCAAGAATTTTAAGGATTTTAAAAAGCGTACAAGGCGCCAAAATAGTTGAAATTTCCAAAATTTTAAATGAGTTCACATTTTTTAAATATAATTTAAAACTATTTCACAAAAGTTTCAAATACTCCCGTGATTTTAGATAAGTACAAAATATACAGGAAAGATTTTACAAGTATTTCACGAAATTTATAAGGATTTCAAAAGGTTTCGGAACATTTCAAAAATTTTAAACAATTTGAAAACGTTTTTAGAAATTTAAAAAGATTTCAATGATATCAAACAAACACAAAAATTTCCACAGACAAAGATTTCATAAATATTTCCATAAATTTCACAAAAATTACAAGAATTTCAAGGACATCTTATGTTCGCAACAAATTAAAAATTTGTTTAACTTATCAGCCAATACAAAAATTAAATATTTCACCTTTTACGTTTATAGCAAACAGTTTTTTTGATTATTTGATGTAAAAAAAAATGTAGATCTGGAAAAAGTTTATTTTTTCACCTGGAAAACCTGGAAAAGACCTTGAATTTTGTTCCCAGAAATCACTGGACACCCTGATCATAATAAGTTGCATTCAAAGGTTAATATTGGTTAGGAAGGGCACTTAGCTAATGATGAAAAATCCACTCTTGATGTATTTTATTACCGTTATTTCATTCATACCTCGGAAATATTTATTATCATTAACACCTTGCGAATATTTCCACTTATCTCATTCACGCAGTAGAAGAATGTAATTTCCTCATGTCATGCTCTTCTGAGTTTCATCAACGTGTAATTGATAAGGAATATGGCCACCAGTTGTCACACTTTATTCTAGAAATTCAAGATAATAGTCGATACTTTGGCTCGAGTGTGAACAACTTTTACAAAACATAAACCCCTTAAATTTTTTTTATCAAATTGTTTCCTTATAAATGGCTATCTCGAAGAAACGAAATACTGGATGATTGCTGTCTTGAAAGAATTGTTGCTCGCAGTTTGTGAATGTCGCTAATCAGGTGATCAAATGTTTTTACGATAGATGTTGCTTCTTGTGCTCTACTATACGATATCTCCATCAGCCATACCAGTAATTCCACTTTAAACTGACGATAATTGGTGTGTTTGTACGTGTGTACAAAGAATATTTACGACTTTTTAATTATGATGTAGGAAATTGGAATTGTTTGAGTCAGAATGAAGTATAAAAAATTCCGGATGATAACGAGTTCTCGGTAATGTAATATGTGGATTTTGGTTCGTTTGACGTAATTTGGTATTCTCTCGCCTGAAAATGTTAGCCTCTGCTGTTAAGAATATTGTTGTACCAGTTTGAGACCATTTATCTCCGCATTAGCTTGTGTAATTATTATTGAACTGAATTTCTTTCTGGTCTCAACTTCTTTCTGATTCAGGTCAATTTGCTCATCCTTTACGAGAAATATTATTATGATGCTGAAAATAAAAGTTGACAGGCTGATGTATGTTTGTTGAAGAATTTTACAAAGGAAGTTTAAACGAGGAAAATAAAGTTAGAGGAAGGAAAATGATGAAGAATGGTAAATTGTAGTGTAAATTCTGGATTATGAGCTCGCAATTGTTTATTCATTTACTATGATATGATTTCTTGGAAGGGAAATAAGGAACTAGTGATTAGGAATATTAGTTTTTGGTTTTGCAATACTTTGCAGTAAATTTCCGGAATTAATGATTTTATAATTGGGAAAATCAGTATTTAATGATTGAGTGGATCTGAGAAGTTCCGTTTTAGATTAATGTCAGTAGGTTTCATGAGGCGAAAATAACTTTAAAAGATTTTAATATTTTCGATTTTTCAAGGAATAAATTTTGAGCATGTGGAAACTTTTTTTTATTCAAAATTTACCGAAAAATGAGAAGATTTTATTAATTAAAGTGGCCAGATCCGGAATTAAATTACAAAATTTTTTTAGTAATTCTCCTAGTTTTGTAATAATCATTAATATTAAATTTTAGGATAAAATCTCCAGATTTTTGATATCGAAACAGCATATTCTGTAAAATAGAAATAGAAATTTTTAGCTAAAAATCTGGAAAAAAGACATTTTTTTCATAAAATGATCATTTAAGGGCATAATAAAAGGTTGGACAAAATTATTACTACAATAAAATTTTGAGTAAATTTTATTATTTTTTAAAATTGTACGCAAGAAAGGTCAGGGAATTTAAAACAAATCTTGAATTTGAAAATTATTTTATTTCGTTTCTAAAAGATTCTATGTTGAAAATTGATATTTTGGTCTTGAAAATTCAATTCTTTTTTTGGAAAATTCGTCTTTTTGGTTTAAAAATTCCTCCGTTTTAGTAGAAATTTAGTCCTTTTTTTTAATAAAAATGAAAGCGTTTGTTTAAAAATCAATCTTCTTTGATCTCTTTTAGTCGAACATTCCTCTATTTTTTATCGAAAAATAATCTTGGTGGTTGAAAATTATTTGAATGAACTTTTTTTCGTTGTTGACCGTAAAATTATTGTTTTTTGCAATATCGTCGTTTTGATTCGAAAATTCATCATTTTAGTTTCTTGAAGATTCGATTTTATTCGTTTAAATGTTGAGAATTCATCTTTCATTGTTAAAAATTAATTTGGTAAAGTCATTTTTTGTATTAAAATAACCTAAGTTTGCAATTTCCTCATTTCTAGTTGAAAATGCAAATATTTCCTTGAGAATGAACTTTTTTATTGAAAATTTATGTTTTTAGTTGAGAAATTCAACGACTTTATAGAATTTTTTTTTCTGAATTCAACTGTTTTTTTATTAAAATAAAAATCTTTCTTGGTTGAAAATTGTTTTTTTTTTTTTTAGTTAAAAATAAATTTTTTACAATTCGACAGTCGGGTTTGCAAATTAATCTGCGTAAATAGTAATTTTTTGCTGAAAATGTAACCTTTCCATTTTCTTTTGCAGAAAATTGATCTTTTTACTTGAAAATTGAAAATTTTGAAAATTCGTTGTTTTGGTGGAGCTTTTAACTTTTTTTTTTTTAATGCTAACTATTATATTTTTAATTGTCAATTCATCATTCTAGGTTGAAAATTCATTTATTCGGTCAAAAATTCAACTATTTTGTTGAAAGTTGAACTGCAATATAAAAAAATACATTTTTTGTTGGATATTCTTTTTCTTTTTTTTTTTTTTTTTTTGAAAAATCCACTTTTCTTCTGAAAACTCAATTCTTTGGTTGAAGATTAAACTATTTTTGGTTGAAATTTAATCTTTTTTATTTTCTTTGCTGGTTAAAAATTAAGCTGCATTGTTAAAAATTTATATTTTTTTAGATTCAGTTCTTCAGTATGAAATATAACTTTTTATGTGAAAATGCATTTTTTTGTTTTAAAAACTAATTTCTTTACCTGAAAATTGCTCTTTTGTATTTTATTTATGGTCGCAGTAAAGTTAAAGTATTTAAATAAGTTTATTAACTATATTTATTTGAAAATTTTAGTTACTTTGTGAAAAATTCGCCTTTTTTTGTAGAAAATTCACCTTTTTTGTAGAAAATTCACCTTTTTTGTATAAAATTCATCATTTTAGTTGAAAATTCATGAGTTTGGTTGAAAATTAATTTCTTGAACTGAAAATTGAACGTAAGTTTTTCTATGAACTTTGATCTTTTATTGTTCACAATTCAAAAATTTGGATGCAAATTTTTTTAACTTGAAAATTCATCTATATCAAATAAGTTAAGATTAAAATTCGTCTGTTTGGTTGATCATTCATTTGTTTAATACAAATTTAATTATTCAATTTCTGGTTGAAAAGTGTTTGGTCTCTTTTTTAGTTAAAAATTCATTTTTTTTGTAGAAGTTAATCTTCTTGATTGAAAACTCATTTTCTTTCTTAAAATTCAATCATTCTAGTAAAAGATTCATCATTTTAATAGAAAAATATTTTTTTTCGTTTAATATCCAACAATCGCAGTTAAATAATTATAATTTTTGTTAAAATTTGATCACATTGTTTCACAATGTACCACTTTTTTAGAAGTTATTTTTTTCATGAAAAGTAATTTTTTAAACTGAAAATTTAACTTATTGAAATTTAATATTCCATAATTTTAGTTGAAAATTCTTCTCTCGTTGTTGAAAATGCAACTATTTCAGTTGAAGATGCATCTTTTTAGTTGAAAACTCACCTTTTTTATTTAAAATTCAACAATTCGAGTTGAAGATTCGTCATTTTTCTTAAAAATTCATCAATTAGGGCAAAATTGAACTAATTGCTAAAAAAAGTGTTGTCAAAAACTAATTTTTTTAACTAAAAGTTTAACTATTCTGTTTTTTATTTAAAAATTGGTATTCAAATATTTGTTTTAAAATAAACTTTTATGTTGTAAATTCAAATTTATTTATTGAAAATTCAACCATTTGGATGAAAAAAATCTTTTTTGTTGAAAATTAAATTTTTTTGTAGAAAATACGTCTTTTTTTAAATTACCTTGTTTGATTCAGAAAAAGTTTTTTTTCTTTAAATTCATCTGTTTTAGAAGAAATTTCATTTTTCATAAATAAAGATGTGAATGTTCAAGCTTCTGCTGTTTTGTTGATAATTTTACTATTTTGTAGAAAAATTACTTTTTGTTAAAATTTAATATTTTGGTATTAAAAAGAGATCTGAAATATTTTCCGGATTAAAATTATACTTTTGTTTAAATTTGTTTTTCTTTAATTAACAATTTATCTGTTTTAAGAGAATATTTACCTTTTTTTAATAAAAATTCAACTGTTTGGTTGAAAATTCAACTATTTTGTTTAAAAAAATCATCCGTTTTGCTTGAAAACAATTTGTCTATTCGATTGAAAATTCTATTTTTTTCGTAGAAAATTATTTTTTTTTTTTAAAAACTTATATTTTGATCTTGAAAAGTTGAATGGAATGTTTTTCGGTTAGAAATTCAACTATTAAAAAAAAATTTTAATGAAAATGCATCTGTTTTAAGATAAATTCCATTGTTTTTGGATAAAAATGGAACTTATTGGTAGAGAATTAAACAATTTTGTTAAAAAGTCATGCTTTCAGGTTAAAAATTCGTCTTTTGGGTTAAAAATTTTATTTTGTTCGTACAGGCTTATTTCCTGTTTAAAGATTCATATTTTTATCTTGTAAAGTCAACTGACTCTTTTAACAGAGAATTCAACCATTTTTTTTAAATTCATCTGTTTTAGTAGAAATATAGATTTTTTTTATGAAAATGAAACTTTTTGGTTAAAAATTATCCTTTGCTTGAGTGTTCAACTATTTTGTTTGAAAGATTTTGTTGAATCACTTTGTTAAGAAATCATATTTTTCTTGAAGATTTATATTTTTAGTTGGAAATTCATCATCTCTTTAGTTGAAGGTTGAACTATTTTGTTAAAAAGATAGTCTTTTTTAATATTTATTACAATTGGTTGATTAATTTTTAATTATTTAAACAAATTCCATTTGTTGAAATACTTTTTTTTCTCGAAAATTAGTTTTTTCACCTAAAAATTACTACTATTAGTCGAGTGAAATATTTATTAACATTTATTAACATTCTTTTCTATCAAGTAACATAAATTTATTTTCAAATATTTTTCAATTGTTGAAACAATAAATTATTATTTATTTTCAACTAATATTACTATTCAACTAATAATTTGTTTAAATAATTAAAAATTAATAAACTGATGTTAAAAAATATTCCACTAGACCAATAGTAATCATTTTTAGGAAAAAAAACAAATTTAAAAAAAAATTTAAACAAATTTCCTTTGTTAAAAAAATTAAAAAATTAATTAACCATTGTATTTGTTTAAATTTTTTTTGTTTGAAAATTCGTTTTCTCCCCTAAAAATCACTAATTTTTAATGGCTTAAACAAATGCAATTTGTTTAAATATTTTTTTCGAAAATTCGTTTGTTCCCTTAAAAATTATTGCTTTTGGTCTAGTGGAATATTTATTAACATTATTTCATTAATTTCCAATTGTTTACACAATTGGAATTTGTTGTTTTTATGTTTTTGAAGTTTTTAAAAATAAAAGTTAATACTATTGGTCGAGTGGAATATTGAACAAAAATGGTTAATTAATTTTTATTTATTTAAACAAATTACATTTGTGTAAAAATGTTATTTTTTTAAATTTCGTTGAAGTTTATTTCTATTCAGTGACACAAATTTATTTAAATATTTTTTTTCAAAAATTCGTTTTTTCCCTTAAAAATTATTACTATTGGCGCAGTGGAATATTTAATAACATTAATTCATTAATTTTCAATTGCTTCAACAAATGGAATTTGTCGTTTTTATGTTTTTAAAGTTTTAAAAAATAAAAATTATTACTATTCTAGT
>JAAAKG020139245.1:0-12413 GCA_010014905.2 Druon quercuslanigerum
AATATTGAGCAGATGTCGCCATTGGATGTTGATATTACAATTGTTTCTTCGCTTGGCATCGGAAGAAGGTCTTGATTGTGGGTTCTCAATCGAAGTAGTTTATCAGGGGAAAAATGTATATTTAATGTTCAAATATCTTGGTTGAATGGTTGCAAGGAATAAGTGGAACTAATTTAAGTACTTTAACTTCAAATTCAAATGCACCCGTAAAAGTTTTTCTCGCAGTAGAAAACCTGGACCAGGTATGAAGAGATGCCTGGGCAATTGATGGACACCCAACAGAAGAATGAGTTCTGGCAGAAGGCAGTTCTTGCAGACATTTGTGGTGACTATTCTTCAGAAGAAGAAGGTAGTTCGCAACGAGAAATGCGATAAATAGGTTTTCCATTAGGCAAACACTCAAACACTGAACTTAATGTTGCAACAAGAAGCAGACTATTAAATTTTTCTTCAAGTACAGATTCGTATGTTGGTGTGTCATCAGTTGTGTCAATTCCTTGTTTTTTACTTGATCAGAAAATTGCGCATTACAATGATATAACCCTTAAGATCTTAGATTTTCCTAAATTGTTATTAATAATTCTTTATTAACATTTATTCTTCATTAACAATTCTTATTCTTGCCATTTGTTGCCCTATGCATGAACGCAAGATAAGCAAAAAGACCGAGCGCCAAGCGCGAAGTCTGAAAAACGCACGCTTATTTTTTTGTCCTAATGTGGTCTGAAAACTCTTGATTTACACACGAAATACTCTAAAAATCCTTTTAATTAACCTATTTTGGCCTACTGGGCAATTTTTGATTTCTTCTGGCGTCAATTCTGTAACGGCGCCGCTTCCAATGTTTATTTTTGCCCGCTTTGACCATGTGTCGGTAGGTTTATATATTCCACGAAAAAACGTGGTTCGGTTTGATCTTTTTGAAAGTATTGCACAGACTTCACCATTGGATGTTGACAATACAATTTGTTCTTCGCTTGGCATGGGAATAAGTTGTTGATTTTGGGCTCTCAATCCAATTGGTTTATCGGCAGGAAAAACGTATCTTCGCAATTCAAATATCAGGGTCGAATGGTTGTAGGGAATAAGTCGAATATTTCTAAGTTCTTCAAGTTCGAATCCAAGTACGTTCGAGAAAGTTTCCCCCGCTGTAGGAGATCTGGACCTGACACGATGAGAAGATTCGGCAGGTGGCGCAGACCCGGCAGAAGAATGAGTCCTGACAGGAGATTGTCTTTCAGAAAAAGAAGAAGACGGTCTGCGACTAGGAGTATAAGGGATAGGCTCACCATTAGGCAAGCACTCGAACTCTAAAGTTAATTCTGCAACAAGAAACAGAGGATTCTGTTTTCAATAATTTACACAGTCGTGTCTTGGTATGTCATGAGTTGTGAATCTGGTTGTAACTATCGATACACATTTTAACATAGATGTAAGCTTTATCCGATTTTGTTTCATTAAAGATTGGTTTAGCTGCCACAGCTAAACTTTTAGCTGGATTTCGTCTTCTATAAATATAGCTCCATTACCTAAATGGCTAGCGGTTTAAGCTCAATTTTTTCATCTAAAAATCATCTGGATGAGTTGTTTAGGCCTTTTTTTAACTAGAAATTCTGGTGACACATTTATATTTTCTAAGACGAAACTCAGTTTTTTTGGTTAATGGAATTTAAAAAAGCTACCCATTTTCGAACTTATTTTACAGTTTACAAGATATTTTCAATAAATAATCATGTAATTTGTTAGGAACATAATTCAACATGGATTTTTGTGCGGTTTTGTGACTTTTGTAAATGCTAGTTAATCAAATTGATCCTGCAATTGGATCAAAATTTTATGCAGCGATTTTATATAGCTTAAGGGTTTTTTTATCAGAAAATTGCGCAACAGAATGAGATAATTCTCAAAATCAACCTTCTGTCCTTAATTTATCTGAGTAATGACCGCCTAAGTGCACATTGGTATTTCAGAACTGTGCTTAAGACAAAAAAAAACCCTACTTTTATTTTTACCCAATATGTTTAATTTTCTACGAGCACCTGAACTAGGTAAAATTAAAAGACAAACAAATAATTTTTTAGATGAAAAATAATGTACAAAGTTATAGCTCAATGTAGAAAAATTTGAGTTTTTTTCACACACTAAAATTCCACATTCTCTTAAACATATATTGTTAATCTTAGAATGTTCTGAATTTCAAAATAACGGTATTCAAAACTACGTTAATCTATAAAAACACTTTTAAAAAGAAAGAATTAACTTCTAGTGCTGAATAGTCATTTTTCTTGGTTTAAAATTAGTTTTTCCATCTTAAAATAGAACTCTTCCAGTTTTAATAATTTTCACAAATAAGTGAAGAATTTTTTTTGTTCTAAATGCAACACTTGTTTTGAAAAATAGACTTTTTGGTTTAAGGAATCATCATTTTCGGTAGAAATTTTATTCTTTTGTTGCTTAAACTGCCACTTTTTGGTTTAAAATAGATCTATTTTGATTCACCATTTACAAAAGGGAAATCTTTTTAACTTCAAAGGGAAGTAGAAGTGTATGACGAGAAAATACAAAAAATGACATAGAGTGCACTCCTGTAAGGCGCGAATGGAAAATCCGTATGCTTCTGAGACAGTTCGATCAAAATATTATTTTAAATGCAGTACTAACAAACAAATCTATTACAGCTGTCGACCTATTGCCTGTTATCTGGAATATGTAAATCAAACGTTGAATCTTGACACGATATAAAAAGCAGGTCAGGTCATCCTCAAAAACCAAAGGTGGACTATACACATTCATTGTAAAAAGGTGCGGTATATATTTCCGGTGAGTTTGAAATTTAAAGTGCACAATTCAGGTGTCATATTGACTATTTATTATTGTTTGTTGTTCTTTAAATATGATAAATAGGTTTTAATTTGGTTTAAATATTAATTTTTAATTAGTTTTGTCATGTGTGCTTGTGTTCAGTGCATATACTCTGCTGACTAGAGCGGGTATAGAGGTGATTTAGTGCTCACATCTGTTTTACGCTTGTTCATGTTGCGATCAGCCATACTTATTGTTCATTTTACTGATATCGAGATATTAATCCTTGGTAAAACTGAAAAAAGTTTCTGTAACTTAAATTATTAACAGTTACAAGGATGCTGCGATAACCAGCAGACAAACATTGGGAGAGTTTGGTCAGATGGTACGTAAACTAGGTTATGGCTGATCATCTAGCCATCCTTCCCAGAATGGAAGTAAGCTTGAGCACAATCATCGAGAATCACAAGGCGAGCAGTGAGAATTTAGCGAGTGAATGGTGAGGATGGTGTGAATGATGCGTCAGATTTTTCAAAAAATACAAAACGAGTCTCGAAATTGATGAGAAAAATGGAGAGAGTTGAGATGCGAAGATCACAAGAAGACCTTAAAGCACAGACCAGCAAGTTGAATCAACTTTAGAAGAATTAAGAGAGAACTTAGATAATAAATATTTTGTAAGATTCATTATACATAAATAACATAAAAAAGGTAAGCATTTGGTTTGTTCTTTTTCATAAAAAAAATAACAGGCGCGCACAAAACCACTAGTAATATTGTATTTACCAATCAAATTGAGGATCACGGCCGAGGATAGGACCAGAGTGCATACAAATCGCATCTTTTCCAAGAAGTTTTCTAATAAGAGGAAAAACTAATTAAAATAATAATTACGAATTTTATTAGAAATGTAACGAAGGAATTTTCTTCAGCTTGACTAACTAATGCAATCTAGACTACATATTTTTGCTATCTCTTAAATTAAAGGCGTCAAGTTTGTTTTGCTGCAATATTTACAATTGATAAAATTGGTTCCAAGAAAACTGATTAAATATGATCGCTGCTGTTACGATCCGTGTAAAGCTTTGTAAAACTAATTTAAATTCTACAACAAATGTTAAATCATCTATGTGACATTATTATTATCAGTAATAATTTTATTATGAGAATTATATGAATTCGATGAGCGAATCACTCGAACTTTAAAAATATAATTCGTTTAAAAGTAGTACGGGGTATTTAAAAGGATTTTAAAAGTATAAAAAAATTAATATCAACTGATTAGCATTGTGTTTTCAACGAGCTAATTAAACAGGCAAGAGCACTACGTTTTCTGGTACAATTCAGAAAAAAACATACCTTTAATATTATAAAAATTAGAGCATTTTTGCCACTGTTAGAAAAGAGACATTAAGGCGGGCCGAAAAGAAATAGTTCTTACATGCTAAATTCCTACAACTCGTAAAAGTAGCGTTTTGTTGAATCCTAAAAAAGCATGTACTAATTTGGATTTGATTAACATTCAGCTAGGTTACCCACGTTCAAAAAACAAAACAACAAATTTCCATAGTTTTTAAATTTCTTTGAGTTCTAATCTTGTTACATATCTCGAAGGTTGTGAATAGCAGAAGAGTTTCTTAGTGTGCTTGTAACTTGTTAGTGACAAAAGCGTACTAGGGAAAAAATTACTAATGGCCAGAAATCGCAATTGGCAAAAGAGCTAATTTTGAAAGTTTGAGTTTTGGTATCTAATGAAATTTTCCCTATAACTTGTGGTTTAAACATTTTTTTTAGCATTGCTGGGCAGTTTATCAAAATTTGAAACTTGGTATTCTAGAAAATGATTTTTTACACTTGTAATTTTACATTTCCAAAGTATTTATTTTTAATCCAACCAAAGAGACATGAATATCATTTTTGTCGATACTATTTAATATGATTGAATTATATACTTATGTTTGATAATTTATTTAATTTAATTCACATAGTAAATAATTTAATGCAAGTATAATTTTAGTATAAGCCTTAATAAACATTATTTTTGAAAAAGGTTTTATACTCCAAACATAACCTCAAAAAACACTTTTTTTACTTTATTATTAATATGAATTAAGCCTGTACGGAACAAAGGTAAACTAAATATTTGGCTAAAATAGGAATTAAAATTTTGTTGCTACAATTTAAATATTGTTTTGCTTGCTTAATTACTTGAAACGTTTTAGGACCACTAAGCTTCTTGTTTTAAAAAAGAGCTTGCTCTTTAAGTCTGGGTTCGGACACAGGGTCACCGCTGCCTCTAGTTTCCTAAAACCGTTTTAATGCAGCAGCATCCAAATCTGTATTGTCACTTATTTTTGACGATTTTTTTAACGCATTCATAACTTTGATTTCGCTTCGTCTAAAAGCTTATTTCGTTATTGAAAAGATAAACCCTTCCTCTTGTTTTCTTCAACATTTTCGAAACTCGTGCAAAGTAAATCACTGAGTTACTAAAAGCGAATTGAAGCGAATACCCTGCGACATTTTTGCAACTGGTTAAAGGAGACGACACGATTAAACGCAGAGTGTACGGCCCCCCTTTTTCATACACTCCTGTGGTGTTATGGAGTCGAACAGCTCACCTAGCGGCGTCACTCTTTTGTGCCCTTGGACCACCATGTCTTCTATAACGGGAACTTTTATTGCGGCAGTGTATTTATATTTGAGATTTTTTCAAATTATGATTTCCTTCAACCTTTCAAAACACTTTAGGTAATTTGATCAAATATTAAAAAAGCATTTATTGTTTTAAAGAATGCGTAATTATATGTCTGTTATTAAAGCGTAAAAAATTGTTGTGTACAAAATTTCAGTTTTTCAATCATTTAAGTCGAAAAATGATTTAGAAACAAATAGAGGAGACAAAAGTTTAGAGCACCAAGCTGTTCAGAATTTAATGAAACTTTAATTTTAAAGTAAACAATTAAGAATCAAACCAAAATTAAAGATTCTGGACATTTTGGAACGAAAAAATGTGAATTTCCTCCCACTAGGTTCACCGAAAAAATTCCTCCATAAATTTTAAAATCTTCGCAATATTAATTTTTTAAATCGTCTCACTTTATTCAAATGATTTTAACCAAAAACTCGTTCACCTACACTTACAGAACATATAGGTTGCACTTTAGTTAGTTATTACTTTCTAGTGAACACTCAACCAAGTTCAGTCCTTTACTTTTGTTGAAAAAACCTTTTGTTCCTGTCAAACCTGATAAAGACTTCAAAAATGGTAAAAAAACACTAATTGAATACCATCAGATTAATTTGATCTTTCCTCAGATACACGTGCTGCACCGTTTTCATCCAATTTAGAGATAAAGTTTATTCCTGGAGTTTACTGTGTATCCAGTGGCTATTCTTCAAAGGGAATTAAATAATAAAAAATCAAAGTTGTCATTATTTTGTCCTTAAATTTTGAAAAGCCCCTATATACACCCTATATGGCCTACTGGACAATTTTTAATTTTCTCTTGAGTCAACTCTTCAACTGTGCCGCTGCTCATGTTTATTTTAGCCCGTTCTAACCCCAAGTAAGTAGGTTTATATATTCCATGGAAAAGCGAATTTGTGTTTGCTGATTTTGACAATGTTGAGCAGATGTCGCTATTGGGTATTGATGTTACAATTGTTTCTTGGCTAGGCATCGGAAGTAGGTCTTGATTGTGGGTTCTCAATCGAAGTAGTTTATCAGAAGAAAAAATGAATTCTCGAAGTTCAAATATCGGGGTCGAATGGTTTTGAGGAATTAGTCGAACTAATTTAAGTACTTCAACTTTAAATCCAAATACACCCGTAAATGTTTCCCTCGCAGTAGAACACTTGGACTTGGCATGAAGAGATGCCTCGGCAATTGATGGACACCCAATAGAAGAATGAGTTCTGGCAGAAGGAAGAGACTTTTCAGGAGACTGTCTTTCAGAAGAAGAAGGTAGGCCGTAACGAGAAATACGAGGAATAGGTTCACCATTAGGCAAACACTCAAACGCTGAACTTAATTCTGCAACAAGAAGAATACCATTATATTTTCATCGAGTACAGATTCGTATGTTGGTGCGTCATCAGTTGTGGATGCGGTTGTAATTGCCAATATAGTTCTCAATATAGCTGTCTGCTGTTTGTAATTTTTATCTAATTCTATTTGGCATAAATAAAACTTACGCTTAGCGAGCACACGAATTTTAAAAATGGCATCACAGTAAATTCCAGTTGCAACATTTTTATACGGTTTCCTGGTATTTTATTTAATCAGAAAATTTCGCATTGAAATGATATAACTTTGTTACAAAATTTATCCGATTTGATTTAGCATTTAACCATTCGTTTCAAATTCGTTATTTAGTTGAAGGAAGCTTTGATAGGGTCAAAAGTTCCAGAGGTGGATTTCAAGGGCTTATTTAATGTTATATGTGATTATGACATAATCTGTCGTGCTGTAACAATTATTTAACTAAGTAGTCTTAATTTAACAGATTCTACACCTGTTTTAAATAGAGAATAATTAAATATTTAGCTTCCAGTGATAGAGTTGGTTTTTGAGTTTGTTTGAGATTGGAATATGGTTGAGCCAGCCCCATATCTTTCTGTCCTTATAGTCAGGGAGTTTTATACATATCTAGTGGCATCTAATGATTTGAAGTGGGTTCAAGAATCATTTAGAAGAAATCTAGCCTATATAAACAAGATTTGGTATGATTGTCGGGCTTATAGAGTTGAACTATTTTGAGGAACCTATAATACGCACGTTATCTAATAAAGTCCCCAAATAATAACTAATAATGAACTATGAGTACTATGCTTTGCATAAAGCTTTAAAAACATTAAATTAAACGTATACATATATTATATTATTATATTTACGGATTGAATTGAGGATCACAACTGAGGATAAGAATAAAGTAAAGACAATCCTCATTTTTCCAATGAGTCACTGTAGTCGTTAACTTTTGAATCCCAGGCACTAATTTTGTTCTTCTAAGATATTTACTTTTCATAAAAAAATTCTCAAGGATAACTGATTATAAAAGATTTCGATATTTATGTACACTTTTGCGTTTAATCCGAAGCGGGTTTCTACGGTCAAATTTGAACTAATGATTCGACTTTTAAGAAAATAATTCTTTTAAAAATATGCCGAAATTTAGCTGACATGTCTAATTATGGTTTTAATAAACATAAGGCAAGATTTTTATATTTCAAATACTTCGAAGGTTTTCAATAGATTACGACGAAATGTCAAAGAATCTTTAAAGTTTATAAAACATAGAATTTCAATAAACAGTGCTAATTTCAAGAGATTTTGAAGGATTTTTGAAATAGAATTTGATTTCAAGTATTGCTAGCGATCCTACGGTATTTCAAAGACTTTCAAATACTCTAAAAATTCAAACGAAGTATTTGAACTGATTTAAAATAATTTTAAAGATAATCCTAAATGATCAAGGCCTAGTTTCTATGTAAACAAAATGTTGTTCTTTTTCGAAAAGTCAATATAAAGTGACATATGTGACATAATCAACTTCCGTAACCTTTTAGCCAAAAACTCTTCGCCGATTTTAAGCATTTCAGTGGCAATACCATCTACACTGTCAGCCTTACCCTTCTTTGAGTTTATGTTTACATTCCTAGTCTCAGAAGCAACATCGTTTTCTATGTAGCAGTTGCTCTACTCTATATCTTCATCTCCAAACAATTACTAAAAAAGTGTCTCTCTAAACTTCATTGCTTCCGTACGCATCATAAAACATCTTAGCCTCGCACTGATAGATGTAAGTGATCTTTGCTTGAAGTGTTGCCGTCTTTTCGTAACCGAACAAACAACATGAACGCAATTTTTGGTCGACACAGAAGTAGATCTTTGTGTTTTTCCTTGCGGTTTACTTCACGGTCGATGACGAAAAGTAGGTACACGCTTTTTGTAGCAAACGAATGTTCAAAGGATCATCGAAGTGACACGAACTCCTGGTGGTGTACCCGGAGATAACCCGTCCGGTGGTTATTAGTGTTGAATTCAAACACTAAGCCAAAAATTTTATGCATACGAGACCCGGACCTTCTGTCATTAGCCACAAAGAAATTTCAGCACTTACTGCAGATAAGCCTGTCGAGGCCTATAAAGCGCAGTTGAGCATTATCGCTTCACATGGCACCGAAGAAAAGGGGTCAATGTATACCTTTGGTGACTGGCGGCGATCGAATTGGAGGACTGTCACACAAAAGTAGCCCCTGCTACATCTTCGTAAATTTTCTGATTTGCTCAAAACTTATATTATCCTAATTAGTCTTATAAGTGCACACGAGCAGCACCTTCTGTCTAGTGCCTATGGCATGAGGCGATACCACTGAGAACAACCATAAACTTTATAACCTTCATAAACTTTAGCGCAACTATTTAAGAATGAGCTAGAACCGCCCTTTCTATATTTTTCAAGAAGCTGATCAACACGCAATGAAAGTACGGACCCTGTATTTCTAAATTGCTAACTACTTACATAGCAGTACAATTTTCTCAGCATAGGGTTAAAGATTGAGAACTAGCCATTTTTACCGTTATCAGGCACATTTCAGGAAGTGACTATATCGTGGTCAACACACTCTCCAGGATCAAAACCACTTTGAATGGAATTATTCCCTCAGAACTCGCAGAATTGCAGAAACCCGTTTTAGAACTCAACGATTAGCTTTAGCTAGAGACAGTTCTACAATTAATGCAGATATCTCTTCCAGAAACATATATTATACTCTACTGCGATGTTTTCAACTTCACAACTCGTCTGCTCCGCACATAACCTTTCCGTCGAACGGCCTTTAACTCACTATACCTGCTGCATCTTCGGTAGGTAACTTTTCACCACCATGAAGAAGGTTTAAACACATCCATATACATCTTGTGAGGCCCATGCCTTATTATGACGGGCACCAAAAATTTTTGTCGATCGTTCATTTTTTCTCACGCTAGCTAGAAGCCTCTCCAGTATAAAAAATCAACGCTGACACAGCCGCTTAAAATTCTGCAACCAGTGGATCGCTAGGTTTGAATTTTCCTTACGCATGACAAGAGACCACGGTAGAAAATATGAGTCCCAGTTTGTTGTTGCTAACAAAAAATTGAATGGGATCATAAACATAAAAATAGTCACTATATCAATCGACCAGTTGAAACTAGCCACGTCATCCCGGAATGGGAAGCGAAGAAGCAGGTAGCACCCAAGTCATTTTGGGAGGAACCAACTTGTGATGAGCTAGAGAAAACACCAAACTTGATAGCAAACAAAACCAGCTCTAGCAGACAAGTCAGTTTCACTGACCGACTTCAGACTTAAAATAAGTAAGGGCGCCATTCACGAAATACGTGATGCATTTTTCAAGAAATTCTGACCCCCTACCCCTAAGCTTGATACATTTTCCATTGGTCTTTACATGCAGAATGATACTTTGATAGACACCCTCCCCCTAAATGAGTCACGTATTTTGTGAATGACCCCATAATGTATCATGATCATTGAATTAAAAATCTTCTGCATTTTTCTTAAACAGTCATCCAATAAAACCCGTTGTTGTTGACCTCCACAAAAAGTCCTGTAGTTAAATATTTTTAATTCCCACCATTTAGAGGGCAAGAGGCCCCGGGCCTTCTTGAATACAATATTTAGTAGACCGTAAACCTTTCATTCATTATTGATATAAATTTTATGCATCCTTTTTTTAGCGTAACTGAAAGAAAATAATTATTAATAAAAATTTTTTTATTCTATTTTGCAATATATGTATAAGCATTTCCGGTGCAAGTTACAGAGTTTAATAACTCATACATTTGATAGAACAGATTTCAACATAATATAGATCATGAAGCATTCTGCACATAGTTCAAGAAAGTGAGAAGCTTAAACACGTGATAACCATGTATTAATTAAGTCCGCGCAGAAAATTATCGGGAAATTATTTGTGGTCAAAGTACACCATACAGGCCGCTAATGTGGCCTATGTAAATCTATTTTAGATGGTTAACGTTAAAAATTATGACAAAGACTGCCTAATAAAAAGAAAAAGTGCTGTGTTTAAGATGTAAATTTGCCCAGGCGGTATCATGATTATTTTATGATCCAACACATGAGCTAATTATCCTGTCAGTTGTTGCAACTTTAGCCATTCCATTACAAACAAACAAATACAAAATTTTGATTTGTTTATACTTTTCTTTGCGTGTATGGAGAATTATCGGGGTAGACTTGTATCTATCTAGGACATCCTCTTGAGCCTCTTGATCGGGTGCTGGCTAGTGTGACAGGACCAAATATTTTCCAAGCATTAAACCAAATATGTTTTTGCACATTACCAAAAAAGTCAGGTTCTTTAAAGGTACAAAAATATAGGTAAACATTGAATAAAATATAACAGGGCGAAAAATTCTCTATGTTTTTATCATTCATAAGAATTTTTCACATATTGAAATTAAAAAATTCAGACGGTTAAAGATAAACATTTTTTCATTTAATGTACTGCAACTTTAAAAACTGCAGTTTAGAACATTTTAAGTCAGTAATATTTAACTCAACGCTCAATGACTGATAAGTATAACGCATACAGTTTTAAAGACCTGTTAACTAAACGGTTTTAAATTAGATGCTGCTAAACTACAAAATGTTCAATTTGTTGCGTTAACGAATTGAAAGGTTATATACTACTAACAGAATGCTTCTTTCGGAAGTTTTAAATTTTCTTACAATAAATCATATTTATAATTTCATTCGAAATTATTGATAGTATTTCTTTAATTATTAAGGGTATAAAAAAACTGTATTTATCTAGAGTCCCGGTTTGTGATATTTCAAGCGAGTGGTTCGCTGGGATGGTACGAAAACTAGGTTTTGGCTAATCATCTAGCCATCCTACCCAGAATGGAAGTAAGCTTGAACACAACCATCGAGAATCACAAGGCGAGCAGTGAGAATTTAGCGAGAGAATAATCAGGATGGTGTGAATGATCTTTGTACGAAGAAAATGACAAAATTCCCGGTCAAAACGAAATTTGTTGCATTTTATGCTTTTGCCAATCACAAAAAATCTCCCTTCGTTTTCCGGTTTCACTGTTTTCGTTTACAACGTTGTAAGGCCTATGTAGGAACGTGAGGTAAGCAAAGAGACCGAGCGGAATGCGCGAAATCTGAAAAACGCGCGCTCATTTTTTTGGTCTTATTACGGTCTGAAAACTCTTGATTTACAAACAAAACACTCTAAAACTCGTTCTGATTACCCTATTTCGGCCAATTGGGCAATTCTCGATTTCTTCTGGCGTCAATTCTCTAACGGCGCCGCTTTCAATGTTTATTTTCGCCCGTTTTGACCCAGAGTCAGTAGTTTCATATATTCCACGAAAATACGTTAATTTGTGTGCTGTTTTTGAAAGTATTGCACAGACTTCACCACTGGATGTTGATAATACAATTTGTTCTTCGCTTGGCATGGGAACAAGTTGTTGATTTCGGTCTCTCAGTCCACTTGGTTTATCGGGCGGAAAAACGTATCTTCGCAATTCGAATATCAGGGTCGTATGGTTGTTGGGAATAAGTCGAATA
>JAAAKG020139246.1:0-34761 GCA_010014905.2 Druon quercuslanigerum
AATTTAGAAATCTGAAATTGTAACCACTTAAAATTACCAAAATTTTCCTTTTACTGATTTATCCATTTCAGGTAGTTTAATTTTAATCGTTTTTTATTTTAAACTCAATTTTTAATTTTTTAACTTTAAATCTTCCTTTAAAATTATCATTCATTCTAGAAATTTTCGAATATACAATTTTTTAATTTGAAATGACTTATTTGTTTAAATCTTCAACTAAAAAATATAATTTTATGATCTTTGATAGAGAATTAAAAATTAAGATAAGAAATATAAAACAATCTTGCTATATGATTTCATTTTTTGAAATTCTACAATTTTATGCTTTTTAATATAAATTTTTGAAATATTTAATAGCGAAATGGTCCTAAAATGTTTATTATTTAAATTTAAAACAACAATATATTGAAATTCAAAATCTCTAATACTTAGGCTAAAAATTATTTGAAGAAAAAACTTTAGTTTTAAGGCCTGAAGGATTAAACTGTTTTATAATTGTACATTCAAAATATAATTGTGAATTAAAATTATAGACATTTTAAATAAAAAAAATTTTGAAAGTTTCAAGAATGACAAAATACGCGAATTATGCAATACGGGAAATCTCCCGGTGTAATATTTCTCTCCGGAAACGAAGAACATAATAGTTAATAATTCAACTGAAAAATATTTTTTATTTTTAATCAAAAACAGTTTAATTCACACAATAAAATTTCAACGTAATATTTGAATCCTCAGCAAAAAAATACTTTAATTTTAAACTAAACATTTGCAATTTTATAAAAAAAAAAGATAACATTTCCACTAAAAGAGATAAACTTTCAAACCAAAAAGACAAATTTGCAATAAAAAAGAATTTATCATTCCGGAAAAAAAAAATATTAGGCAAATTATATTTTGCATGAAAAAATAATTTTTATTACAGAATAAAAACTTCGAATAACTATAGGAGAAAAAATCCAAAAATTGCTTTTTGTAAAGTTTTAAAATCTTTTAAAATATTCTCCTTATGTTAATTAAAAAAAAAGAATCTCTGTAGATAATCCCAGGAATCTTAAAAAAAATTATTCTCTTGAAACCTTTCATAATTCTTAAAAATCTTCTAAATCTTTTTTGTGATCTTAAAAAATCTACATTTTGTTTTAAGTTAAACTATTTTTGTATATTTTCAAAGTCCTTAAAAAATATTAAAATTTTATTTCAAAATCTCCAAAAATCTACATTTTGTTTGAAATTTGTCGGTACCGGTGTTTATTTGATTGAACATTTTTTACCGTCACCTACAGTCTATACTCTATACATTTTGCAAATTAAGATGCAAGTTTTTGTCCATGATTTCATTTTTCTTATTTCTTTAAATGTGTGGAAAAGTTTACAAATTACAGTCTTGTAGCTATTATATATGTTCAAAACAGAATCATTTTCAAATATAAAAAAAACTATTCACAATTAAAAATCTATCTTTTATCAATAATGTTTAGAAACATGCAGAAATAATGTTTATAATTAAATAGACCGCGTCTTCGTCGCTTATAGTATTATATAATATAATAATATAGAAGAATAAAAATAAATAATAACATTAAATGATAATTTTTTGAAAATATATATAATATCCTCCATTTTTCCTGACAAGGAACATTTTCGGAAAATTACAATTACGTGTTATTATAAATGTATTAAGTGAATTTCCTATATATGCTCTAAATTCTCTGAATTCCTCGTAATCCTTAAATATCCGGAATTCACGGAATATTCCGAAGTCTCTGAAATCCTTTCATATTCTGAATTCCCCAAACTCCTGAAATTCTCTGAATCTTCTAAACTCCCTGAATTCATAGAATTTTTTCAATTCTTCTGAATTCTTGTAATTATTTTGAATTCCTTGAAATTCAGGGAGTTCTAAGAATTTAGGAAATTCCACGAATTCAAGGAATTTAGGTAACTCAGACGATGAGTTCAGATATACCTTGGAATTCGGAGGAATTGAGTTGATTTTAAGGAAATGGAAAACATTCAAAAGGATTTGAAAGTGTTTAAAAGGATTCGAAGCAATTCAAAAGAATGAAAAATCATTAAAAACTAAATATTTTTAAGGTAGCTTTTTTCATTTTCCAAGACCCTTTCCACATTAATCTGTGAACAAAATAAAAAAGTTTGCTCGAAAAATAAAACCATTTCTCTCAAATTATTATTTTTTTATGTGCTCAAAAACTATACTCGTTTTGTTTGTGACGCTTGACTGAGCACTGCATATCTCTCGGTCCCGCAGCTCCCCTCATCCCAAATTTCCGAGAACAGCAATTCTAGGAACGCAAAAATCCAGTTTACGGAAATTCAGGTTCCAGTATATTATTTAAAAAAATTTGAAAGGTCACCTGAACACATAAAACGAGTTAACTTTGAAAAAAACGTGTATTATAGAATAATAATAGATTACAATATTGATGGTCACAATATTAAACCATAATATTATAATAATCTAAAATAACATGAATACTGAATACATATTATTAACAATAACTGGATATTGGGTTGTGGAAAATAGGCCGGTGGAAGGGAACAAGCCGCATTTATTTTCATTCATATAAATAGCTGTAAATAGGCAAAAGATACTATTTGTAAAGCTTGCCTCCAACATCGCCCGAAAGTACAAATTCTAAAATTAAAATTAAAATCTCTATTTTAAACTGAAACTGCAAATTGAAAATGAAATTATATAAATCTAACGCATCGACATTTAATGCACAATGCGATTTCATTATAGAATTTTATAACAGATCCAACGATGTTGATACACATAGTTCATAAATTATAATCTTTAAAACTTAGAAACTAAAACTTGAAGAGAGAAATGATAAACTCCGACCAGCAAGTCGAACAAAAAACAAAATAAATAGTTCGCTTGGAGACAAATTTTTTAAAACAAAACAAAAAAATATAAAATAATGTTTTTCTTCATACCTTCTGCACAAGTAAAAATAGACATCCGTAATAAAAAATCTAACCAAACTACATTTTCCAATCGGATGTTCTCAAAAATATTTTTTTTATAATTGAAGGATTATATCCTATCCTCCATTATCCTCTTTAAAACTATAAATAAAATGTAAATAAAGTTAAATTTTTAAAAAATCTTGTGAAAATTCGAACTTATATGCTTCACAAATATTTTTTTGAAACCCCGGAATTAATTTAATTTCTGCTCTCATTAAAATCGCAATTGACAAAACTCTTAACTAATTGTAAAACGACGTTCCGTATTCTAAGCTTAAAATTAGTGATAGGATACAATTGCAGGTAAAATTAGTAATCACAGAAGAGTAGTTAAATCCACATCCATAAATTTTTCTCTTCCATCCGTTTTTTAAAAACAGAAATTGCGAATTTTTTCAACATTTTATTGCGACAAGGTCCTTTCCTTGAACGACCACAACTTGGCTATTATGTCGGTACAAATTTAAATTTCAGGCGCTCAAATCTTGGACAAATCCTAAATCGAAAACGTCCTTAAATGAGTAATTAAATTTATTGAACGCCTAAAACATGAACCAAAAATCATGCGCTAAATTGTGACTTCCATAACGAAAGGAGCACGATTTTTTTTTATCTTTAAAGAACGAAATTTTTTCAAGTCAGAAAATTAAGATTACGCATACAGAGAGGAATTTTCAAAAATGAATCTTCTTTATATATATGTATTAATTCTTATTACGTAATCTAAATGGCAGATCTCGAGCATTGATATCGATAAAGTGATGCACATCGTCATCTTTTTATATATTTATCAATTTTTGGTCATAACCACAAAATGTGACCACGTTCTGGGGGCTTAGCTTGCCCCGAAACCTCAGAGTGCCGAAAGTTTATGTTCGTATTATATACTTTATTTGTTCCAGGATTAATTTAAGATAGATTTAAGTTTAATAATTACAAAACTTAAATCCTAGGAAGGGAACTTCGCCACTGTCTGCGTTTTAGAACGAAAAAGTTCAAATCGCTGTCGCACATCAATAATTATTTCCAAAATTTTGAAACCTATTGTATTCCATATCAGAGATTAAAAATATAAAATTTATGTAAAATTTTTTTCTATATACGGATGGTAACTTTTGATGAAAAAAAAAAACCATTTCGTGAGGTTGCCAGAAAAAAAATTCCCTCCAAGTTTAAGTCAAATCGATTAATATTAAAACGTGCCGCCAAAGCCCGATAATCCCGTTAAGATAAACATACGAAAAATTTTTCTTTCGAAAAAAAAAAGATTCACGGTTCTAGGTTAAAGCTTATCTTGTTTTCCCCTACTATTACGAATTTGGACGCTCCTACTCCCTCTTATAGAGTTCCAGAAATGCCCCAATAAAATTAAATTGACATTTCCCTTTATTGCCATCAATTATTCTATTCGACAAGTGAAATTTTTAATCGTTTAAACAATTTTAAACTGACCTTTGTTTCAAGAATGTAACAATTGTTTAAAAAACTAATTATTATGTCCTTGTATCTCTTTTAAAGAGAGGTAGAAAACTGTTGTTTTTCTAAAAATTTGATTAACTTTGTTGCTTATTATTATCTACGTAACTTAGATAATTCTACCACACTTCAAAAAATTAGTATTTTTTTATATCATTTTTTGTTTAAACAATTTTGTTTTATAATGAATGTTGGAATTAAACCTTTTTCTGTAATTAATGCAATAATTTTTCATTGTCACGGATACAAGTTTTTGTTAAAACTATTATCAAATTGTTTAAATAATTTATTGAGGATTACACGTACATTCTTATGAAAAAAAACTAGAAGAATTTGATTTTTTTTTTAATTTAAGTAAGCGGTTCGCTTATCTTTAAATATTTAAATATTATACACATGCTTAACATACTTAATAGTCCGCGGGGGAGATTTGAAAGAAAAAATTAAGAAAATTATTTAAAAACTGCATAATTGAACATAATTTTTAAAGAATGAAATCTTAATGAAAAAAATCAAATTTTTCATGGCCAATGTGAAAAAAAATGTTTAAGCAAATATTCATTAATTGAAGAATGTCTATGGCATTTAAATATTTAACGATACGCGACACACTTGCCCGATTTAGAAAACAAATCAGATGTTTTTCGCATTTCCAAAAAATGCACAATTAATCTTGATTACATTGTTTAAATAATTAGATAATAATTTTAGCATAATATGTTGCTCTTAACGAGGGCAAATCACCACATTAATCACAGAAAAGGAGAAATTTCAAACATTTGTTTCAGAACAGAATTTTTTGAACAAACAATTATTTAAACAGAATAATAAGCGACAAAATTAAACATATTAAACAAATAATAAGTTTTATATCTGTTCTTTGAGAACCGTTTTAAGTGAATAATAATTAATTATTTAAACAATTGGTTACTGCTTGAAACAAATATCACCCGTCCTATCGACGACGAGTTGTCCGATGAAACGTAAAAAAGTACCTTTTAACGAATTAGTTGGAAAGCAAAAATTTATAAATAAATGGAAATTTTTTAAACAATTTAAAATTATTCTAAAAAAATTTTGGGGCTAGAAAAGTGTGGGTGGGGGGGGGGGGTGTTAAAAATTACTTCAATCTTGGATAAAAATTCAAATTTAAACTAACAATTTTAAACTGAAATTATGTAAAATTTTAAAAATCTGAAGCTGATTTTAGAATTTTATATTAAAGATCTCGTATAATGAAATGATTTATGTGAAATAAAAGTTTTTAATATTGAACGATTTTTAAGTCGCGAATTAAAATGTATAATAGTAAATTTTGATTTCAAATAGGATGGTTTAAATAATAAAGCCATTATTCAAAAACTGTTTTCTGACTCAAAAAGCATGCTTGAAATCAAAGATTATCTTTTAAAATTAATTATTATTCTAATTTGTGCTTTCAGTAATGATTTTCTTATGTAGTGACAATTTTTGTAGCAAAAATAAAATTTTAATTCGTCTATGAAACCAATCAACGGCCACTCCACAATTTTTTCCCCCAGTCTCTAACAATCTGCAACTTATGGATCCCTGAGAAAATCTCGAGTTTACATTTTTCTTTCCTTAATAAATTAAGAAAGTGATTTTCTTTAAAAAAATGTATAATAGAATATTAAAACCTCTACTTTTAGTGCACGAGTTTTCGAAATTTTGGAAATGACTCTTCGAGGCATTATCTCTGTCAAACTTGTCAAGTTGGCTAGCTTTTTTTTCCATTCCTGGATCAAATCTCGGCGGAGTCGCCGTCGTCTTAAATCTGTTTCTTTAAATAGTTTATTTAGACCAGGCATCTGGTAATTTTGGTCAAAAAAAAAAGTACAGTAAAATTTTTAATGAAAAAATTTCGTTAAGGGGTCCTTTTCGACATACAAAAAGCTGTAAATGTCCAACAGTAAAAGAAAAATGAAGAAAATAGAAAACATTCAATCTTTAATAGGTTTACAGTTAGTTCAGAATGCCTCTTTTTTACTTTTCCTACATGTCCAGGCTTTCCGTGAACTGCGGTCCCTGTATTTCGAAATCTACCGGAAAAATATCATACAGTTTAAAATTAATAAAACCGCAGGATTGAGATTTGTTTGAAAATTTAATTTGTCCTTTCACAAGCACTAAAAAAGAGGACTAAATCTCGCCAAAATTGGGAAGAAAAATTTAAATATCTAAATTACGCCAAAAACTATCCAAGTTTACAATAATTTGTTTAGAATTGTAATTTTTGAAAATATTAATGAACGTATTCCTAGAAATTTAAAAATTATTATTAAAGTCCTTAGTGAAAATAAGGAATCACAATTTCTAGATTAACCTTACAATAGAAATATTTGTCAATTCTTCCCTATTGAACAATTTTTAAACCAATAAAAATGGTTTTCAATAAAAACTTTAAAAATTTCCGAATTTGGAATGAGCATTCATGAACATTTTAAAATAAGATTTAAAAAATCGCATCTTCTGTTTTCATTACCTTCGAAAACATATGTTTAATTTACTCTAGAGTGTGATGCTGAATATATTTACAAGAGTATTTGCTCAACATAAATTCTTGGCCATTTTTTATTCAAAAATGCAAAAAAATGGAATTCTTGAAATCTTAAAAACCCACAAATAATGAAACCCCAAAAAATGAGAATTTTCAAATTACAATATCTCTGATGTAACTTTTTTTTTCTTAAGTTTTTCGCGTAATTTTGTTTTTATAATAATAATTTTTCATTAGAATGCAATAGAAACGGTCCAACCATTGAAATATGAGTTTTGGAAGCGTGTTACGGATTTTTATATATCAGAAAGGACCCCTTAGCTCACTGATTAAAAATGTTACTGCAATAATTTTTTTTCTGTAATTTTAAGTATTTTTCCGACGTGGCTCCTAGACTAATGAATGTGAATTGAATCGAGGCGAATTAATTATTGGAAGAGCACCTATCTCAGCTATTAATGATCTAAAGTGGTGTTGAGATTTTATTATTGCTCATATTTTATGATTGTTTGATTAAGACCTAGGTCTGTCCTATACGAAGACAAACGCCGGGAAACTTCCCGCCAAACATTAACACTTATCGAATTTCTTAAGTGACTTTGTGTCTCATAAGTTCCAAGCAATTAATTCATTTTTATTCGCCTAATTCTTAGCTTATGTCAAATCCGAAGTGTTCGCGTCGGTGCGTGTTCAGTTCAGCAAATGGAACGTAAACGCGTTTCGGAACTTCACTTTAGAAGCAGCGTTAATATTACTGTTAATAATATTCATAATCATAGTAATCATAATAAAAGATAATATCAGTTCTTTGCAAGGACTCGTTTCCTTTTTCGGGGAGGTATTTTTCTTGGAATTTGGGATATCTCCCATCTCGAGTTTGACTCTGTGCTTCGTAATTCGTACTCTAATATTGTCTCGTGAAATATCTGGCTGTCCGAATAAAATATAACTTGACCATTTAAAATATCGCTTGGTCGCGAGTCTCGTCCTAGCTGATTTGTGTTTCACAGCCTCGCCAGCAAACCCTACAAAATATTGGAAAACCTTCCATTATAAGATCAGTGAATATTCCTTTACGCCCGGCTGGTGTTGTCGCTCTTTCATATCAAGTATTGAGTATTCTGACATTACATCACACAATTTATTTACGCGAAAGTAAGTCAAAAATCGTGATATGGTTTTGCTTTTAACATAAAAGAGCCATTTCTTTGATTATTTTTAGCGATTCGGGAAGTGTGTGATTGGTTTTGAGATTTTTAAGAGATTTCAAGACATTTTAATGCTTTTTAAAATAATTTGAAGAGACATTTAAAAGACTTCAAAGGATTTTAAGAGACTTTAAGTGATTTAAAGGAAATCTGATGAGATTTTTAATGATTTCAAAGAATTTGAAAGGATTTTAAAAAATGCGGAAAAATGGAATAATTTTCAAGAAATTTCTAAGATTTTTTATAGAATCCAAAATGGGTTTACGGATTTGCAAGAGATTTTATAAGATTTTATGACAATTGAAACGATTTTAAAGCATTTCAGGCGAGTTACTGAAAAGTTACTCAGAAGATTTCAATGAATTTAAAGAGATTTAAAAAGTTCAAAGATTTTAAGGAATTACAAGGGACTTGCCGGGATTTCAAAGTTTCTTTTTTAAGGATTTAAAAATGATTCAAAAAGTTTGAAGGATTTGCGAAAGGTGTTATGAGATTTTAAGATATTTTTATTGATTTTAAAAAATGTCAAGCGACTTATTAAAAAGTTATTTGAACAGATTAGATTAAAAAAATTAAAAAATTATTTTAAAGAAGTTGAAGGGATTTCAAACAAAAATCGAAGGAGTTTAAAGATTTTCAAGAAATCTTACAGGATTTCTACGAATTCAAATCATTTTAAGGAACTAATAGGGACTACGGGATTTTAAAGTTTATTTTTTAAGGATTTTAAATTAATTCAAAAATATTTCAGGATTTACAAGAGATTTTATAAGATTTTAAGGATTTTCAAGAGATTTAAAGGAATTTAGGAAAGTTGAAAGGATTTTAAGCTATTTGGATCACAGTCTTCTATAATTTTAATTTTCTCCTTGTACCTTTCGCTTACGTCACCTTTTAATGTGCAAACGTACAAATTTAATTTATTTTAATTGTTAAAATACGTTCTTTGTCTATATTTATCTCAGAAAAATATTTTGTAGTGTATTAAATATTAAGGAAGTTTATAAGTACCTTTAAAAGAATTGTAATGAATTTAAACTGTTTTTTAAATGTTTGATAATTGCATATTTTACTTGTTATCTCTCCTTAAAATTAAAAAAAATGATAGCGAAACACTTATTTATTCATTATTTTTAAAGTAAAAAAAAGAGATTGGGACCTTTAAAAACAATTCTAAGGAATTCATATTATGTTTCAAATTTGTTGATAACAACTTTCATTAATTATTTTATTAATATTAATTGAAAATTCATGTTACCAATAATTTGCGTTAAAAAAAATGTTTAATAGCATACGGAAAGAAATGTCAAGAGATTAATCCACGGAAGCGCGTGATTTTACGTGCTTTAAAGCCTCGGACTCTATGATCTAAAAGCATAGAATTTAAGATCTGAGAGCAAAGTGACGTGACCTAATTACTGAAACTTTGAGATGGATGTTTCTAAAGCAAGGGTTTTGCGATCTAAGTTCTTGCGACAAAACGAGATAAATTCCATGAATTAATCTCCCGAAATTTCTCTCCATGCATATTTTCGATAAAGTTTATGCGCTTTATCTCGTTGTAGTTTTAAATTGTTTCATAGTGCAACCCTTTCCCCAAATTATTTTCAGATAACTAAAAAAATATTTCAATCTTCAAAAAGAATTATAATGAATTAATTTTTTCCACAAGTTTAATCAATTCTTTTATTAATATTAATTGAAAATTCAGGTAACTAATAATTTGCGTTAAAAAATGTTTAATGTAATTAAAAATGTCTTATAGTGCAACACATTAAAAACAATTGAAATGAATTTAAACTGTTTTAAAGTTTTTTTTATTACAACTCCAATATCTTATTTTATTAATTTCAGTTGAAAATTCATGTTACCAATCATTTTTCTTGTATTGCAACGCTTTTTTGTCAATTATTTTCAGAGAGAAAAAAAATAATATTGCGACCTTTGAAAAATAATTGTAATTAGTTTAAACTGTTTTAGATTTTGTTATAACAACTGCAACACGTTGTTTTATCAATATCAATTAAAAATGTTAAAACATAATTTATATAAAAATATATACCATTTAAATAACAGATCCATTCTTTCCAAGTATCGAATCCTCAGTCAGAATATCCTCATAACCAAAATGCCCTCAAACTAGCTCTTTGCCAGATTTTTATCATTTATCCGCCATTTAGTACGGTCTATAAAAAATCACTTTCTCGGAACAATTGATGTAATCAGAATTGCATCCAAAAACAACACACTTATGCCGATAAATTTCCAGTCGAAAAGCCTCAAAATTGAATCATAAGGCGAAAAATTCGAAAAAGTCCGTTGATTATAATTAAAAAAAGCATCAAATTTCTCATTGATCATACTTTCCTCGTGCATTTGAATAATTTTTTGGCCTAAAAGTACAGCCAGCGTTGTATGTTTTCTTGACGATGGATTGTCAAAATCGCACACTTTCAAAATTGCCAACAATATTTAAACAAATGGTTTTTCTATCTGAAAAGCACAGCAATATCACGATTTTCCACATACTTTCGTCTAAAAAAATAATTAATTTTAATAAAACCTAATGTTAGAATACTCAATTAGAAACTGCTCTACTGCCTAGCGATGATGAGAATAAACAAGGCAGGGTTGGTTCAACAATTTCAAGGCGTTTGCTCAATATGCGGGTTTGGAATCCTTTTATCGGCTAATATTCGTTACCGGATTATTCTGAAGGCTATCTAGTATGTACACTAACTTATTTCTTACCTTTTTATGTATCATTTTTTAAAATAATAACTAAGCTATCACGAAAGCACGGCATTGACTTGAGTCGCGTCCTTACAGTCTTCAATGGATATCTGAGCGAGTTTCTCGCTGATTTCTTCCTCCGGCCCTCTAGACATTGGAACAGTTGATTCACCGCTCATTGTCGACACCTCGGGCTTTCTTAATATCGTGTAGGCTTGGTGATAAGTCTCGTCCTGCTCGTTCGAGTTTGCTCTGGCATTATTTTTCCCTTGACTGCCCGACTGTTTGAACACATTTTTGATAATGCTGTTCACGGTACTTTGAGTTCGCTTCGGACTCTCGGTCTTCGCTTTATTTGTGAAATCATTCCGACCAAGCTTGGAAACAGTCAGGTGCAATTGCGTTTCAATCTCGGTCATCGTTTGAATCAGCTCTTCCTCGGCATTCTTCTCCTGCTTTGACAGTCTCTCTGGTTCCGAATTCTGCTCCTGCTTCATACCATTATTTGTTGTTCTTGTCGCATAATCCTTACCCGCGATATGTTTCTTTCTGCATTCCACGTTTATTCGACGGTCATTTCTTCTCCCACTCACTTTGTCATCCCAATGAATACTTTGCGGAATCCTAGATACGCCAATGTTCTCTCTACTTTCACTTTTCTCCGGGGTAATCTCGCTGCTCTCCCCTAAAAGTGTTGCACTTTGCTTCTCTTGGGATCCACCATCTCTCTGCAAAACTTTAACAGGACTCTTCGGTTTTAAAATAGATTCAGCTAGTTCCTTGGGCTGCCAAATCCAACAAGAAGCTTGATCAGAATGTGTAGGAGCCTCGATTTGTCTTTTGTTAGCATTGCTCTTTTGCGCCACGCCCATGTGTGGTCGGTGCCTTGATCGCTGCGAACCCTTGAATGAGTTTTCTTCAGCTTCATGTTGAAGTTGTTGCTGCTGACGCTGATGTGCCTGATGGGATTGATACTGCTGATGATTGCCTTGCTGATTGATGGCCTGCTGCTGCTGCTGTATCTGTTGCTGCTGCTGAATCTGCTGATGTTGCTGAATCTGTTGTTGCTGGATCTGCTGCATTTGGTGGTGCTGCTGCTGTTGAATCCGAATAGCTTCAGCTTTCATTGCATTATCCACCTGCCTCCTTTCCGCAACCGTCATCGGTTTTTGGTAATCAGAGTCATAATTCAGATTCAGTTTGGTGATGTTTTCGTCACATTCTTGACGACAAAGAACTGGAGAATTTCTGTAATCTCGGCTGATATAGTTGGGATTCACATTCGAATTGACATGAACATTTGAGTTGACATACTGTGGGACCATTTGCCGAGGAAGCTGTTGAAACTGGTACTGAGGCGCTGGATACGCTGGACAATTTTGCTGGGTCTGATTTTGTGGCACGTTTGGTCGACCTCGTTCGCGCCAATCTCGTTTGCGGTAAGACTGATCGCTGTAAACCAGTTCGCGGCTATCAGCAGAAATCATATTTCCGTCACTGTTATATGAATGTGATATCGCGGATCTCGATTGATAAGCTTGTTCGCTCTGAGTAACGGTAGGGTTTTGTTCCGAGTAGTTGAACCGAATTTCACGTTCGTGGTTCACAATTTCATTAGTCGATACTGAGCCCATAGAATAAGCGGCGTTTGATCGATACTGGGGAGGTTGTGCGTAATCTACTTGTTGCTTATGCAGTTGGTGTTGTTGTTGATCTGAATACTGAGGATAGTTGGGCGCAGGCGCCGGTTGAGCATCAATCCACGTTTCCTGCTGAGGTGCAAGATTTTCTCTTTCTCTCTTTGCCTGAACGGCCATCCATACTTCTTTCAATTCTCCTGTGATATCTCGATCTTTGAGAACTGTGTATTTTCGGGAAAAGTAGACGCCCTCGTTTTTCGCTTCGATAAAGTCTAAGAGAAGGTCTATCAGCGTTGTACGCTCCTGCAATGATAGTGACAACGTTATACACAAAAATTGAATGTTGGGAATGGTGGTCGACCATTTCTCCATCTGGAGCCGAAAACTGGCACTAGAAAGAGTAGGTACAATTTTCGTCCAAAACTTTGTCAGTTAATAATTTTCTAAAATTGGAAAGGTAGCCGCTGTTATCCCCATCTAAAAAAATATATGCAACCAACTCCCAAGTTTAGTGGTCCCTATCAGTCCCAGTCCCTTCTGAACAGTTCCAGTCGAGCAGGGGTATTCACAGTCCACAGGTGTAGCGTCACCCAGGATCGATTCGCCCTTTTTCAGGATCGACCCATATTTTTCGAAGGGAAACAGAGAGGAAAATTATGACCCCTCGAAAAAAAATCCCAGTTGGAAGGCCTCGGAGAACTCTTTTCTTCTGGTATAGCTTGACAAACTTTAAAATACAACGTATTTTATGCAAAATATTTGAAATCAGCGCTGAATCCGAATCCGAGGTCCAAATTTCTTAATTCGCTCTGGTTTTCGAGATATCCTAACCGAAAAGTGCAAAAATCGCGATTTTTTAGTATATTTAAGGTTATGTAGCAGCGCGATCTTCCTTTTTCACAAAAAAATGTGAACAGCATCTTAAAGTATAAGTCGACTCTTGCCCTTTTTAGAGGCGTTGAGTTTTTTCAAATAGCTTATTTCTACTTTGAGATATTCAATTTTCCATTTTTTTTCACTTTCATGACTTTTGATCCACTAAAAATTCATAAAATTATGAAATTCATATGACTATGAAATTTGGTGTACATTATTTATGTACCTTTATAAACTTATTTTAAAAAATTATTATGAAATACATGAAAGTTTAAAATTTAGAATACTTTTAGCCGCAACAATCATCTGGATTCAAAAAAATCTTGAAAAAGAAGTGGAAACTACAAAGTCAACATAAATATCAAAATTCGACTTCGAAAAGTTCAGAATCATATGAATTTTGAGTGGATCAAATATCATGAAAGTGAAAAACTTTTAAATTGAATATCGCAAAGTAGAATTAAGCTATTTGAGGAAACTTAACGCCATTTGAAAGGGCAAGAGTTATACTTTAAGACCTCAAATATAGCAAAAAATCGCGATTTTTGCACTTTTAGGTTAGGATATCTCGGAAATCAGAGACAATTGAGAAATTTGGACCTCGGATTCGGATTCAGCGCGCCGAAAAACTTCGGAAAAGTATATTCTCGTTTCTGGTCAGAAGATCGACCTAATTTTTTCGGCTTGTGTAATTATTCACAAATAAATGTTTCCGGCATTAATAATAATCAACAATAATAATAATAAAAATCAGTGGTTAAAAATAAATTCAAAGCGTTCAAAATGTAAGAGATGTTTTTTCCAACTGAGAATCTGTAAATAAAATTATGTCAGAATAAAATTTCGAAATTAGAAAAAATTAAAAACTAAAAAAATTGATTACTTAAAATTCAAATGAATTGAAATTACATTAACGCTTTTATATAAAAATGATTTTCAATTTGATACTACTTTAAACTTTTAAATAAAAAATAATTTTTATTAGCAAAGTTTTGAAAAACGCTATCGCATCTGAAGGGTAAAAATTCTTTGCATTTGTATTAACAGATTGTAAAAATTGTAATTTATTTATTTTTTGTATGTCTGTTATATATAATAATTTGATCATTTATTTAGGCCGATTTAACAATCTTTTAAACTTTTGATACTGAAAAATGATTTTAAAATTGTTTAGGTCTGAATTTGGAAATTAAATTTTGAAATATTTATAAATAAAACAATTTTTAGGGAATTTAAATTGTGAGTATAAAAAATTACAATTGCATTAAATCTTTTTTCTAACAATATTAAAGTAACGAAAACTAAAGATTTATTATTTTATTTCATAATTCTCAATTTTAGCGTGATGTTTAGAATAGAAATAAGGGTCTCAAATTTAAAGGGTTTCCAGCAGCTTAAATCATGTAAAGAGTTTTGACAGTTCTAGGTTAAAACTGAGTAGATACGACCTATTCGCCTGGGATCGCTAGTAGACACAGGATCTAACTTTGGAGACCCCTGCAGTAAGGTGACATTTTTTTTGCTTTTCACTTGTTTTTTTTTATAATAAAATGTGTGAATACTAATAGAATAGTCATACCAGAGCCAAAAATATTATGTTTAAACATATAAAGAAATGTTTTTTTGATAATAAAATGTATGAAAGCTAATGCCAAACACATGATTTATTGCCCTTCTTACCTGTCCAAAATTAAGCATTTAATTTTATATAAATAAAACGGAATATTTTTGATCTAAAAACTGTATTATTAACCTTAAATTTTTCGCTTTTTAACTAATGCTATTTTAATTTTTCTTAAAGTTGCAATATTTTGAGTAAATCATTGCATTCATACCGAGTTGCTCCATTCGTTCAACGAAAAAATTTGTTCATGAAAAAATTTATTTTTCTACTACTTTACGATTGGTATGACAAGTTAAAGATTTACAAAATTGGCATGAATTTTTTCGGAGTTTTTTTGACTATATTAATAGGATGAAAAAACGGTCGGACGTCAAAGACCCACCTTTACAGATGGGAGGTGCGAATAAACGTTTACTGACGAAGGGTTAAAGATGTACTTTTATTTTTGAATAAAAGTTTTTTACGACTTTTTTGTAAAGTTTAAAGCAATTAATAATAATAAAAACAAATCTTCATCAACAATTCGTTTTACATAGAATTTCCCCCTTATAAAGTGAAAAAACACATTTTTATCAAAAATGATTTTAAACAAAAAAAAAAACACAATTATTCATTATTTCATGTAAGTTTCAATGCATTATAAGCCCTAATAAGGTTTAATTAATGTATAGAGCGACAAATGTTATCCAGATTATGCAAGAATACGAATAATAGACAATTGGAATTGAAATACGAAGTCTAACCTAACTTTTTGATCAGATTTTTAAATAGTAAATATTTCATATTTTAAATAGTAAACATTTCATTTCTGTTAAAAAAAATTTTTTTCACAGTATAAGATGTAAATTACATATAAAACCCTTTGTTTTCGATAAAGACCTACGGTAAAGTACCTATTCTTTCTAGTTCGGATTTTGTCGTCAGATCACGTATCGCAGTTTAACCATTCCCAATATACAGGGTGTCCAACGATTCCTAGGAACAAAATTTAAGGTCTTTTCCAATCTTAGAAAAAAAATCCCTGATAATTCTAGATTTTTCCAGATATATCAAGATTTCCCAGGTTTATTAAAAAATAATGTTTTTTTCAGTTCTGATTTCTTGAGTTTATCTCTAATGCTCATGAATTTGAATACTGGTTCAAACAAATGTTTATTTTCTCTTCACATACTTCAAATGCAGTTCACATCCAGGTAAAATTAAAAGAGAGTATTATTAAATGTAATTTAAAAAGTCTGAAATTTTTACTTTTTCAAGTAAAAATATGGCACTTTCAACAAGAAATTTTGAAATTTTCTTAAAAAATATGAATGCGTTTAAGATCTTTGAAATGTTGTGTATTTTGGCGTACTTTACTCTTTTTAAAATCTTTGAAATTCTTTCAAACTTTTGAAATCCTTATTGATTCTTTAAAATATTTTGTGAAATCTTTCTGGAATATTTTGTATTAATTTGAAATCATTAAAATACTTGAAATCTTTTTAAAAGCCTGAAATCGTCGCAAATCTTTGAAATGTTCTGAAATCTTAGAAATCTGATTTATTAATTCCCTTTTTAAATTCTTGAAATCTTGTGATAATTTTAAAATATTTATGAAATGTTCAAAATCTTTGGTATACTGCGCTCTTTTTGAAATCTATGAATTTTAAACCTTCATAAAATTCTTATGAAATCTTGGAAATATTTGTCAAATCTTTTGTAATCATTTGATATCATTAAAATATTTGAAAACTTTATAAAATCTCTGTAATCTTTATGAAATAGTTTAAAATATTCTAAAATCTTTATGAAATCTTCTAAATATTTGTCATATCTTTCTTGAATGTTTATTTGTGAAATTTGTTGTGTTCGATTGAAATCATTGAAACCTTTTGAAATTGATTAAAATCTTTGAAATTATCGAATTCTTCTGAATTCCTGACGAATTCTTTGAAATATTTGTGAAAACCTTTTAAATATTAAAAATCCTCGAAATCTTTTGAAAGTTTAAAAATCTTTCTGAAATATTAGAAATTTTTGTGAAATCTTTGAAATTTTGTCTACAAGCTTTTTTCAAGTACTTGAATATTATAAAACATTTGCAATATTTTTAAATCTTTAGAATTATTTTGTAACCTTTTGAAACCTGGTGTATACCTAAAACCCGGACGGTGAACCCCTCAAAAGCTGTTTTAAAAGCAAAACAAAAGTTCAAATTCAAGGTTCTCATGAGAAATTCAAACATAATTTCAGGTTTTGAAAATCGTTGGACACTCTAATATAGAGTGCGAAATTGAAAAACAAAACAATATTAAAGAAATCCTACCTTTTTGTCCTGAGCATTCTTTCCATATTGTTTTAGCAATTCTGGATTTGCTATTACGGCAAAGACGCCAACTTCCGGTTTCTCTCCTCTAGGTGGTGACACTCTCATTCCACCGTAAAGTGGTATCGTTTGGGCGAGGCTGCATGGCATCGCGACTTTATCCCATGATAGGACATTTACGTAGCACGGAAGATCAGAACCCTGTGTAAACAAAACATTGTAAAAGTTTCAAAAGAATTATGTGATAGGGTAAAAGAGTTAAAGGCATTATCAAATCAATCAATTCAATTTAAAAATATGGTAGCGATACGGCGGACGTTTTGAAATTCCTGGGCATTTCTCCTTTTTTCCCGGTCAACTAAAAGTAACACATTCATATTTGCCGCAGAACTCAAACATTTACTTTAATTCATGACGTTCATTCTAAACATCCTTTAACACAATAGAGCAAAAATTGCAAAACAAATGAATTTAAAAATAAAATTAATGAATCTTCAACTGGAATAGTTTAATTTTAAACCAAAAAGATGAATTTCAACTAAAATTCTGAATATTTAACTGCAATACTTAAATTTTTAACCAAAAATTGAATAATTAAATTTGTAGTCAAACAATGTTCCGCCAAAGAGGTATATGTTTAACAAAATAGTTCCACTTTCATTTTTCATCCAAAGAAGTGAATTTTAAATGAAAATTATGAACCTTCAACTAACAAATTTAAGTTTTAACAATAGAGTTTAACTTTCAACCCAGTATTTTTATTTCCACCCTAAAATATGATTTTTCAACTAAAATAATAAAAATTTAACTGGAATACTTGAATTTTTAACCGAAAAGATGAATTTTTAAACAAGGAGATTAACTTTCAAAGAAAAAGATAATATTATACAAAAAAATCTATTTTCTTAAACAAATTGCGTGAATTCTTAACAAAATGGTTGAATTTTGAATTAAAAAAACAAATTCTCAACCAAATTGTTGAATTTTAAACTAGAAAAGTTCAATTTTTAATAAAAAATGTGACAGTTAAATTTTCAGCTGGATAAATTAATGTTCGACCAAACTGATGAATTTTCAACTAAAATGGTGAAGCTTCAACTGGAATAGGTGAGTTTTATACCTAACAAAAATATGAATTTTTAATAATAAAGATTTATTTTTTACAAATAAAATGAATTTTCCAGAAAGTACATGAATTTTCAAACGAATTGCTTAATTCTTAAACAGAAAATACCACTTTTCAACCAAAAATAGAATAGTCGAATTTCCGTTGCAAATCTAATTCTTAATATAAAAAATTGTAAAATCAGGAAGGTAGTTAAATTTTCTACTAAAATAGTTCAATTTTTAGTTAAAAAGTTGATTTTCAACAAAGAAGTTATATTTTCAAAAAGAGATGAATTTTCAACTAAAAAAGATAATTCGCAATGAACAATTTAACGAAATTTTCTATTATTATTTAGAAAAAATCTAAAAACTATTTGAATTACCTTCTTTTTTTTTATTTTGAAGAGGGAACTTTCAAATTGTGAGGAATTCTGACTGGAAAAAGGGATTTTTTTAAACTCCTTTTTTCTAAATCCCAATTATAAATCTTTAAAAACAATGCTCTGTGAGTTTAGATAAAAAGGAAAACACTTTTCTAAATTGACAACAGTTATTAAAATAATAAAAAATTGAATTTTACAGCGGACAGAAGTATTTGAATTTTAGTAATAAAGCTTTGGTGGAAAGCAAAATAGATCAGTTTTACTTTTTGCGGGCCTGATCATTTATTTAAATGCGCTTAGATTTTTTGTACAATTGAAGAACTAGAAGAAATACTAACATGACCTGAAAAATGAAATAGTAAACCCAGTTTGGGAAGAGCCAACGTATTTCTAAGAATAAACAGTGTCGTTGTCTTATCTTATTCATGAGATAAGATGTTACAAAATCGGTTAGTGCGATGTTTCCCTCAATAAAAAAGAACAACCTTGCACCATCATTGTGTACTTTTTTCCTGCTTCAAGGGTATCCTTTTTTTACAAAAATGGGACATAATAAAGCAGATATTAAACGCAGTATGTTTGTTATAGGTATATGTACTAATTTTAATGGTTTTTTCTTCTTTTAACTAGTTTTCTAGCTACCTTTTAAAACTTCTTTGTATATCTCAAGATTTCCTAATGACAAAAACAAAATAAGAAAGAATTAAGAAAAATTGAAATAATGAAAAATAGATAAATAGCATACGAAAAATATTATGTTTTAATTTATCTTCTTTTAATTTTTTCAGCTGTTCTTGATTTTTTTGTACTGTATTTCTAGCAGTGAAAAGTTCTGAGGTACTCAACAGACTTTTTACACGTAAGTAGAGAAAGATAACTTTTAATTACGATAAAATCGCTTAAAATAACGTTTTGTAGTTGTAAACGTTCTCAAGTATTGCTGCCTGTTTATTTTTATTTGCACCGGACTTGTTAAATTTTCTCTCAGGTATTTTTATTCACAGAAAGACTAAATAACGGACAAACTTGTCTAGTCACTTTTGAAAGTTGTTTTTCAAATTTTTGTGAAAAGTAGTAGTTTTCGGAACTATAAAAACGTTTGAAAAAATGAGGGTCTATATTGGAATTCATTTCAAAGATTACACCAATTCTGTGTACATTTTATCAGTAATTTCCAAAGTTTCAATTTGAAAGTCAGGTTTTATCCCCTGCAATTTTCGAATTACCAAAACATCAGAAAATTTTAATTTGAAGTCCTATTTTGATATTGGTATTTAAAATTGTTCAAAACAAACCAAAAGCCTGTAAAAAAAAAAAAATTCCCGGTGATTTCCCCAATTCAACAAATATTTTTTCTTTAAAAGAGAAGAAAGTCTCTTGGAAAGACACTTGTTTCAAGAAAAAATTTATTTGGATTACATTTTCCTTATTGATTAAAAAAACAAAGCGTTTATGTATATGCTTCTCTATTCTTACCTGCATGTAATCTTGAATACACATGTGAGGTTGTGGAGGATTTTTAAAAACCCGAGCACCATTCCGCTTGGGTTTAACAGCACCACCAGAACCACCTTCTGTCATTTCGAAACTGGAAAAAAATTTAGAATATAGAAAACAACCCTCCTTGATAATATATCGCATTATTGTAATATTGTAGTATTATTCACATTCAGAGTTGTTACAGAAGTCGGAGTTTTGAAAAACTTCAAGGAAAATTTTAACAAAATTCTCTTAAGTATTTAAACACAAATCAATTTAAAAGCATTGTACTATTTGCAGTTTAATTTCCAGGTCAAAAAATCGCAAAAGTTCGAAAGTGTGTAAATACTTATAATTTTTTTTTTAAATCATTAATTACGACATTTCAATAAGTTTTAGGAAAAAATTGGCGTAACATTATGTCTCGAAAATATCGCAACCATTGTTGAAAACTTGACTTGCTTTGCATTACTTGAAGTTGTTTTATATACATTCATAATTTAATACATTAAATCTGGTTGCAATAATTTTAAATAAGAAAAAAATAGAATATCTTATGCGAATTGAGAGACATTCTTGCTTTTTAATACTGTTTGGTTTTTCAGGGAAAATTAGAGTTTTTAAGGAAGAATTTTGGTGTAAAATCATAAAATTTGTAAGAAGACTCACTATTTCCAACAATTTTAGGTTAAGTTAGCATTTGCCACCAGAAATTGGCATTTTTAAACAAAATTCAGTACATAAATATCATGAAGATTCCCTATTTTCAATCATTTTAGGTTACGTTATTCAGCGCATTACGCCGGAAATTGATTTTTAAAAATGAAAAAATTGACTTTAAAATAAAACATACAATTTTAAACAATTTTAGGTTATATACGTCTTTTGTACCGACAAATTGTTTTTTTTAAATTAAAAAATCATAGATTTTAATGATACCATCTTTTCAATTGCCAATTTCGTCCAAAATGGGTAATTTATATATATATATATATATATATATATAAATAGATTTCAAAGAATCGTTACAATTTTTCATTCATTCCTTCAACAATTGTTGAATAATTTCAGATTATGTTAGTGTTTTTCAACAGAAATTTTTATTTTTAATTAATCTTTTAAAATACCTTAATATATTTCAAATCCTTTAAGAACTCTCGAAAAATCATTGAAATCCTTAAAAATACTAAAATCTTTTAAATTCTTTGAAATACTTTAAAATTATTGAAACCTATTGAAAATTTTTTGGAATCTTTTTATTCGAATGACGATTCGTTGGAATCTTTACAAATACCGACAAATATTTGAAATATTTTTAAAACCTTTCAACTTATTGAATGGGATCTTTTTGAGTACCCTAAAATATTTCCAATCCGTTGGAATCTTTTGAAAACCCTTTGCAATTTTTTAAAATTAATTAATACAATTTTTTTTATTAATGTCAAGTTTATATTATAATTTAAAAATTGTTTGAGAATAAACAACAATAATCGTGAACGTATTCGTTTTATATTTTATATAAATATTGTTTAAATTCTCGTTTCAGTTATGTGGCGAGTACAATTATTATTATTCGAAATATTACGACTTTTTTGCACCAAATTTGACCCTAGGGTAGAATCTAAGGAAGAAATTCTCCAAATATCTCAACAATTTAGCAAAATACTTCAGACATACCCTAAGAATTAGCCAAAGAACTATTGAAAACATTGAAATTCAAGGATAAATTCAATTTATGTTAATATTTAATTTTATTGAAGTGACAGTTTTCTTTGAGGTTGGGTTTATTAGATGCAGAATTTTATTAACTTTTGTGATATTATATGGTAGAGAAATAAAATTTCAATATTATAAAAAAGTGAGGCACTTTATCAAAAGTTCAAAAAATGGGCGTGTCAATCATTTCTGTCGGTACTGTACATACAATTTTTATTAATTTTTACTAATATATTAACATATATAAGTAGTAAAAAGTTCATACGAATCGCTGAAATGAAATTTAATCAATTCCTATCAATCTACATTTGTAAAATAAGCATAAAAGTAATAAAATAATTATTAAACCTTTAAAAAGAAATTGTATTCAAAATTTCTAGGAGTTTTCAAAGTTTTGTAGCAATTCTGATAAGATTGTATGATAACATTCTTATACAAAAGTTCTATAAATAATTATTGTTACCCTAGGAAGTGAATTTCCATTCCCTATCATCAAAGCTTCATGAAGTAAGATACTTTTTTGAATCATCGACCACCCCCTATATTTAACCAGTCCGATCTAATTGCTTACGTTCTAATGTCTAATTCTAATTGCCTTACGTGTCATTCCAAATTAACTTGTAACTTCAAACTCTACTTTAATTTCGTGAAACCTTATTTACACTGCAAAAAATCAATGAAAACTACAGGACATTAATGTATAAAAAAATACTTTTGGGAAAGTACTCGATTTAACAATAATAGAATTAATTAATGATATAATTAATTAAGAATTACTATTTTTTCATAAAATGTTATTTAACAAAAGGAAAAACGTATTTCCCACAAATCACGAGTGTTGAACTTTTAAGCCAGAAAACGAATTATTTATAAAACAGCTGAATTAAATTTCAATTTTCTACAAAGCAGATTAAGTTTGAACCAATAGTGGAATTTTCAACCTTTAAAGATGTCATCACAAAAAATATAATATAATTGATATTCCATCGAAAAAAGATGAACTTTCTGCTAAAAGAGATAAATATTAAAATCAAGAAGTCAAATTTTCAACCAAGAAGATTTATTTTCTACCTAAAACGGCCAAGCTAAATTTTCAGTGAAAACAATTAATTTTTAACAAAATAAAGGAAATTTTTTTAACAAAATATGATTTTTCAGTGATAAAAGTAAAAAAGATTAAATTTCCATCCCGAAAACATAAATTTCCCAGAAAAAGTTAATTGTCAACCAAACCGTTGCATTTTTAATAAAAAGAGGAAATATCAAACCAAGAATAGTTTTATGACAAAGACGAATTTTTAAAAAAATTGTTAAATGATCAATGATAGAGTTGAATTTTCAACTAAATAATTAAATTTTCAACAATGTAGTTGAATTTTTAACCAAATAGTTGAACTTTCAACCTACGAAGATGAAAACATAACCACAAATGTATTAGTTCATATTCAAGCGAGAAAGATGGAATTTCTACCCAAAGAGATGAATTTTTAAGCAATAAATATAAATTTTAAAACTAAAAAGATGAATTATCAACCAAATCATAAAAGTTTCTACTAGAAAACATACATTTTCAACAAATAATATAATAGTAGACATTTCAACTAAAAAATTATTTGATTTTAAATCAAAAACTTTTGCAGTCAATCAGAAAGACGAATTTTCTACACAATAGTTGAATCGTCAGCGAAAGAAGATTGATTTTAAACTACAGGTACACTTTTACCGAAGCAGAGATGAAATTTCTACCATAACAGATGAATTTTTAAAAAACATTGAGATTTTTAGCAAAGAAGAATAACTTTTTAACAAACTTATTGAGATTTTAAGGTAAATAATAAATTTGTGAACGAAAAGAACAATCTTTTGTCAAAAGCAACTGCAAAACTTCAGCTAGAAAATTCCCTAAGTTTTCTCGATCAATTTTTCATTTTCCCTAAATATTAATCTTATAACATTTTAACACATAATCATTTATAAGACGGTTTAACTATTTTAAATAATTTTTTTTTTAATTATTACTTTTTACAGTTATTTAAAGTGCCTTTTACAAAAATTCCATGACTTTTACCAGACTTTTGTCAAATTCTCTGATTTCGAGGTTTTCACAGACTTTCGGCCACCCTGCTTTCATAAATAATGTAATTTTACAGTAAATAAAGTTCCGCTAGTTTGTCAACGTAAACAATGTACATTTGCAGATTATTCCAGTATGAATTTTTTATTGTTTTTTTACAGTCTAGAGGACGAAACTTTTCAAGCGTTGCATTGAAGGTGATGAAAACGTCAAAACTCTGATAAAGGATTCGAGAGCCAAGTCTTTAATTCGCAAGATCGAATTTGCGTCACTGGTACATAAAATCGATAATCCGTAAGCTCGACATTTTCAAAAGGACATCTTTGCGAATTAAAAAGTGGCACGAACTTTTGTAAAAAAGGGTTGGGAAACTCGGAGACGGGTTTTCTTGAGCCATTGGAGTAAAAAAAAGTGCCTTCGAGATTGTAATCGTTGTCGACCCTGAGATGCCAAAATGAGAAACAGCTATGGGGAACTGAGACAAACGATTTTGGCAATGTTAAAAGATGCGATGAATTCGCATTCAGAGCAGAGGAAACTAAGGATTTCGCCGTGCAAAACACTCGCGGGGTTAAGTTGAGACTCGACTGAGTACAGAAATAGGATTATTTTTACGGTCTCCTCGACATATCGAGTCTCTCTCTTCCTCTCTGTGCTGCATTTGCCACCGCAGAATCTCGGATTGTCAACATAACCTAGAAGTTGGTGGTGGAATTTGCTAAACGAGATAGTTCAAGATAGTTGGATCCGAGACTCGACGAGAAAGTAGGGGAAACGAGTTTGAACGGTTTGAAGCTATTGGGATATTCATTTTAGAAGAAGTTGTGATGCTTTGAGATTTGGAGGTTAAATAGCTTACCTGGATCGGGTGTCTTGGAGTATAAAAAAGGAACAATTACGTCGGCACGCACTCGACAATTCACATTATCAAGAACGCTGGAAGAAAATATGCATCGGACGACTCGATCCTTTTGTTATTATTTTTTATGGCTATAAGAACGAACGCTGAAGGCAAAACGCTCGAACGGCTGGAACTCAAGGTGCGATTGGGTGCGATTTAAGAACAGTGTATGTGCGCGTGCGCAAACTGCTGGAAAGTGTCGCACTCTGGGAGTGGCGGGAAGATATGAAATGAGAAGGATTGATGAATAGGTTGAAAATCAGTGGGTTGGAAATTTTTCCCGCAGATTTTTTATTTTCAAAGCTATCTACTTTTTTAACATACATTTTTAACGAACACGTGCGCTATGTGCCCGATTGTTCTTTTCTTTTGCCTCATGGAATTTTTTAATTTATGTATCAAATCAAAATTAATATGAAAATTTTTTTATCGCACAGTATCTATTATCGATAATAATGGAAAAGTAATGTAAGGAACATATTGTTTTTAATTGTTTAACACTGCAGTGTTCTTTAAAATATAATTTTAAAAATATCCATTTCCGATGAAAAAAACTAACATGTTCCAAAATTTCTAGCAGATTATAAATCTTGTTAAACTTACAATGATTATCTTTATTTATTTTGATGTTATGGTTTTTGACCAGGTAAGTATACATAATAAATCATATGATGTTAATGTTTTTGTCTACTAGGCCTAAAATCAATATTTTTTAATATTGATTATTATTTTATAAGTCAGGAAAATTAATTTTTTTAAATAATAATAAAGAAGAAACAAAAATGAAATTTTGTTGTTGTTGATGAAAATGCCAACTTTTAATGTAAGATTCCATCGCAAATTAAAATTGTTCAAAACATAGAAATCTTTGAAAACTTATTATTTCTTAAGACAAATTTCAATTACTCACGTAAAAAAATGTAATGGTTTTATATTGTAATGTGTTAAACCGAAATAATTGGATTTCAATCTGATGTTTTGTATAAAAATAAAAATTTCTGATGTGAAACGCTAAAATAACATAACATTTTTTTAAATGATGTATTATCTTCTTTGAAATATAATTTTTGTAATTAAAAATATCAATTTTGGACGAAAAACACTAACATAATCCAAAATGGTTAGAAGATTAAAAATCTTATTTAAATTATTAGGATTTTCGTTTGAAAATGCCAACGTATGGTGATATTAATAAATTAAAAAAAAATACAACTAAAATTGATCAAAGATTTTAAAACTTATAAAAGTTGCATTGATGTTTGTTTTAGAATACCAATTTTTGGAGAAAAACATAACCTAAAATAGTTAACATGTAAAACTTTTTTAAAATTAATTTTTTTACTAAAAATATCAATTGACAACAAAAAACCTTGTCATAATTCAAAGTTTTAAAAAGATTCTAAATTTTCTTGAAATTATGTTTTTTTTTTAAATACTACATTTTGGAGGTAAAACTCTAACATAACCTGTGTTTTGTAAAACCTGTGTTAAAAAAAATATATATATAAATTTTTGACGATAAAACACTAATATAATCCAAAATTGTTTAAAAAATTAAAATCTTCTTTACATTATAATGATTTTTATTTGAAAATAACCATTTTTGGCGTTAAACGTTAACATAAAATAAACTTGCTACTTTTTGTGAAGTCTTCCTTGAGTTTTTATAATGATTAAAAATACCAATTTCCGACAACAAAGACGTACATAAATCAAAATTGATCACAGATTTTAAATAATCTTTAAATCAGAATAATTTTGGAACCAATATTTGGTGTAAAAATGTAACATAACCTAAAATTGTTCAAATATGTGAATTTTCTTTTATAGTTAATTTTTTTTAATTAAAAATACTAGTGACGACTAAAAATAATTCAAATTTGTTCAAAGATTTTAAATCTTGTTTAAATTATAATGATTTTTTTAAGATTCCAATGTTTGGGGTAAAGCGCCAACATAACCTAAAATAAACATATATGCTAAACGGTAAAAAAACGGAAACATGTGAATTGTCAAAAAAAAAAAGTATTTCTTATTAAGAATTCCCATTTTCGCTATAAAATGATAACATAGCCTAAAACTGACTAAAATTGCAAACTTTGATGAGGTTTTTTGTTTAAGAATCCTAATTTCCAGTAAAAAGAAAACTAACAAAACTGTTTTTTGGAAAGTTTAAGTCTTCTTCGAAACTTAATAATTTAAAATTTAAATTCTTTAAAAAAATACTAATTTCCAGTAAAAGGCACTAACATAAAACATATATAATATTCACAATACATTATAAGATAATAAGCAAGTTTTAATTTAACTATCCAAGATTATTTAAAAAGCGTAAATGTTCCTTAATTCCCCTACGGTTTTCTATGATTTTTATGTTTTAAAGTGGTTATTTTTTCTCATAAAGTAATTTAAAAAAAAAATTAAAGTAATTTAGAATATTAGATCAGTATTTAGAATTTTACTTATAGCAAAGATTTGCTTATAGATAAAGTGAACCTGTTTAATAGTTTTGAATAAATCTATTTTATCTATTGAGTTCCCTGCTTTATGAATCGGCTTCCCTATTTCTTCATTTTACCTATAGGTGCCCTCAGCGTAAAGTTTTAAACACTTTACCTCATATCCATAACAATGTTGAAAAAGTATTTTTATATATTTTATATACTTAGTATTTAAACAATAGGAAAAAATATGTCAAATTTTTTTTTAATTTTCCAAAGCTGCATAATTGCAAGCATTGGGGTTTAAACATTCTTTCTGATTTTTTATTTGTTTTTTTTTTATTTCCCAGAGTTCAACACTAATAAGACGATCTTCAATTCCATTTAATTTTAGTTTTCACCATATAGTCATTAAAAAAAATAATAACAAATTTTATACATTCTAAATATTAGCACTATATGCAACTTATTCAATGGCGAGAAATTATGTTTGAAATATATGTAAAAATTTATGTAAAATTAATATTAATTAATTAATTAATATAACAAATAATAAATAATTTATGTTAAATTTAAATTATGTAGGTCTTTTACAAAAAAAACATTATTTCTCATCTTATAAACATTTTCCATGCATCAAAATAAACTTTTAATTGTCCTGTTCTATAGAACTGAGAGAACTAAATGCGTCTGACTAGTACATTCCGTTTCTACTAAAAGTCAACACCTTATTGTCTGTTTATGATATACTATTTCCACTTTAGTCAATTATTCCTTTGAAGAAGTGTGTTAAGATCAAAATAAATCTAGTTTCTTATGAATTCTTTTATGCACCAAAAACAGAATAAAAATCATTCCAGAAATCAAAATGATACGTATGTATTTTGTCTTATTAGAGCTAAATTGAAGCTGAAAGGAAAAAATGGAGTAAAAGCAATGTGCAATTTTTATAATGATGTGATTGTTATTACTTTTTACATTTTCATTCTAATGAGAAGGTATTAGTTTAATGTGAAAAATAAATTTCGCGGATTCCATCTCTTAACTGTGCAAAATATATTCTTAACATTACCTCGTATCTATGGTTGTTTGCAAGAAAAATGCGAGAATTTGATTTTATGAAAAAAATTCCCCTGGAAGATGTCGATAAACTCTACCAGAATCTGAAAAGAAATCTGAAATATCCTAATTAGGTTAAAAGTTATTTAAGTTTAAAGAAAAAATTTACGTTTTTTTTTTAAACGAAGCCAAGAATTCAAATACGCATAACTCCGTAAAAATTTTTTTTTTCGCTAATCGCAAAAATACGTATCGCCTAATTTCATCTTTAGAGATTCCGTAACTGAAAAGTCCGGGCCTGAAATATTTCAATTTCGGAATACACACTTTTTGTAAAAAAGTATTTGAATTTTTATCATAATAGATGAATATTTAACTACACAGTAGAATTTAAAACCAAAAAGATAAATTTTTAACCTCGCAGTTTAATTTTCTACCAAAAAATAACAAATTAAAAAAAACATGAATTATCAACTAAAAAAGATCAATTTTGAATAAAATAGTTACATTTTTAACTAAAATGATGTATCTCAAACAAAAAAATTTATTTTTAACAAACTAGTTTAACTTTAAAGCAATAAGTTACATTTTTAATAAATTAATTAATTTTTAATTAAAAAAGACCATTTTTTAACCTTAAATGAATGATTAATTCTCAATGAAAAATATAATAGTTGTAATTCTACCAAAAATAATGAATTTTCAACAAGAAAATGAATTTTCTACCACGAAAAAAAAACATTATCTTTAATACATTTTTTAACAAAATGTATACATTTTCAACAAGAAAGACAAATCTTTAACAAAACAGTGAGATCTTCAACTGAAAAAAATTATTTTTCAATAAAAAAAGTTGTATTTCTAACCACAAAAGACGATTTTTTTACCAAAAAGGATTAATTTTCAAACGAAAAAGAAGAATTTTCTATAAAATATTTGAATTTTTAAACCGAAAGTATAAATTTTTAACAAAGAAGTTACTTTTCAACCAAATAGTTTAATTTTTCACCAAAAAAATTAAAGTTCAACAAAGAGGATTATTTTTTTTAAAAATTGTCGAATTTCCGACAAATTAATTAAATTTTCAAGCAAGTAATACAATTTTCAAACAGAAAAGATGAATTCTCAAGACAAAATATAATCATGGACTTTTCAAATAAAAAAAAATTCATATTCTACCGAAAATAGTTGGATATTCTTATTAGGGTCTATTAATTCAGTTCAAATTTAAAGGAAAAAATAAGAAAAAAGGGGAATGGGGAAACAGTGAGGGTGATAGTTAAAGATGATAGTTTTTAAGTTTATTTCGATACTTTTTACACTAAATAATATTAGTTTAAATAAACACTAAAGTTTACTTTTATTATTTTTAAAATATTAGGTTAGAAAAGTGGAAATTTTTCTGAAATCCCCCTAAGTAACTGAAGAGTCCTGACGTATCTGATGTCTTTTGAATTCGATTGAAGTCATTTAAAATCAACCAAAAAATTCTAGATTCACTCGCGATTTCTGAAGTTTCTGAGGTCCCTTGAATTTATTGAAGTCATTCAAAGTGAATAAAAATATTCTTAATTCCTAAAGAAACTGAAGAACCCTGAAATTTCTCGTGTCGCCTGAATTCTATTGAACTCCTATAAAGAAAATACACATTTATTGAATTCACTATAGATTCCTGAAGGGGCTGAAGAGTACTGAAGTATCTCATTTTTCTTTTATTAAATTGAAGTCATCTGGAGTCAATAAAAATATTTTTGATTTCGGTGCAGGTTTCTGACGTTTCTGAAATGCCCTGAAGTAACTTAAAAGTTCTGAAGCTTCTAACATATCCCTAAGTACCTGAACAGTCCTGAAGTATCTGATGTCTCCTGAATTTTATTAAAATCATCTAAAGTGAAACAAAGTATTCAGAAGTCACTGAAGAGTCCTAAAGTTTCTGATGTCTCCTGAATTCTGTTAAAGACATCCAAAGTAAATTAAAATATTCTGAAGCCACTGCAGATTCCCTCAGTTTCTGAACTCTCCTGCATTCCTGAATTTCCGATGAAGTATTCTTAAGTAAAATAAGTTAATTAAAATATTCTAAAAACATTAAAGATTCCTGAAGATTCTAAAGCTTCTGAAGTTTCCTGGAGTAACCGTAGAGTCCTGAAGTTTCTGAAATCTCCCAAAGTAACTGAAGAGTCCTGAAGTATTGGATGTGTTCTGAATTCCATTTAAGCATTTTAAAGTTAATTAAAATATTCTAAAGCCAACTTTGATTCCTGAAGTTTTTCAAGTCTTCTGGAAAAAACTGAAGAGTCCTGAAGTATCCGATGTCTCTTGAAATCAATTAAAGTCATTTAAAGTAAATAAAAATATTTTAAAGTCGCTGCAGATTGTTCAAGTTTCTGAAGTCTCCTGAAATAACTGAAGAGTTCTGAAGCTTCTGAAATCTTTCCAAGTAACTGAACAGTCCTGAATTATTTAATATTTTACGGATTCTATTTAAGTATTGTAAAGTTAGTTAAAATATTCTGGAGTCACTGGAGATTCCTGAAATTTCCTAAGTCTACTGAAGAAACTAAAAAGTCAATAAGTCCCTGTAATCTCTCCAAGTAACTGATAAGTCCTGCAGTATCTGGTGTCTCTTGAATTCCATTGAACTAATCTAGATTAAATTAAAATATTCTGTAGTCATTGAAAATTCTTGAGGTTTTTGAAGTCTCCTGAAGTCTATTTAAGTCTTCGAAAGTAAATTAAAATATTCATAAGTTCTCAAGTAACTAAAGGGCACTGAATGTTCTAATGATTTTTTTGTAGAAATTGTTGATGTAAGTTGTTGGTTTTAGCGTCAAGTGAATTGAAACGAATTAAGTTTATTCCTAAATTCCATTAAAGTCATCTGAAGTTAATTAAAATATTCTGATGTTACTGGAGATTCAGGAAGCTTGTAAAGTCTTTTGAAGTTTCTGAATTCTCCTGCAATAACTGAAGAGTCTAGAAGTTCCTGAAGAGTTCTTAAGTTTCTCAAATCTCTCCAAGTAACTGATAAGTCCTGCAGTATCTGATGTCTCTTGAACTCTATTGAAATCATTTAAAGTGAATCAAGCCAGAGGAGATTCCTGAAGTTTGTGATGTCTCCCAATGTAACTAAACTGAAGGAAAAGAAACTATTTTTGAAAGAAAATGAATCATCAGATCTTGAGAAAGGTTCATGAAAGAGTTGAGCGATGAGGAAGAAACTGCATGGGTTCGATTTATCGTGATACGCGCCTCTGCCAATATATTAATAGCATGTTATTATTTGTACGTGATTTGGGCTCGTTGCAGACTCATCGAAGGGGAAGGTGTAGATACACATTATACACTTTGATAGGCTGTGTTCTCTTACCACAATCGTCGTATTTGTGGAACAACTTGTACACTGGAGCAGATAGGTATTAGGTGCTCCAGAGTATATCGGACGAGCATCAAGGGTCTGCTGATACACCGTATCATTATGACGCCTCCCAGGCAGAACTATCGATCGAGATCGATGATATTAATAGTCGCTAACTACAGTCTTCCACAACCTTCTGACTCTTCCTTCCAGTTCAGTCACTTCTCGGTACCTTTCAACTGCAGAGTTTTTTTAAATTTTTAAATTTTTCTTTCATATTCTCACATTTTCTCAAGTGTTCCAAACTCCAATTACAATAATGAAGAAAATATATCCAAAAAGCAAAGGCTTTTCCACTATATAAATTAATGATTTTTAGTCACAATTCAGGGTTACTGCTGTTCAGTATGAATCTGGAAATCAGGGAAAAGTCAGGTTTTTGGACCAGGAATAATAAGAGAAAAGTCTGGGATTTTGGAAAAAACGTGAAAAAGTAAGTGAATTTATAGAGGGCTTTGGGTCTTAAAAAATTCGCATTAGGCGGATTACAAAGAAAGTCCTACAGAATTTCAAAAAAAGTTCACAAGAAATCGCATCAACTTTTTTAATATAATGAAAAAAGAAACAGTATCCGATGCTGCAAGACTATAATAATCAAATAAACTTCAAATTTAAAACAATTTTTTAACAGTAGTGGTTCAGCTTGAAGGATTCTGAATTTTGGTTTAAAATATTTCTTTCTAAACTGCTAAGCTTGTCGACTTGGATTATTTTTAACTGAGAAAAGTTTATAATTTACATTTACTTGGAAATTCAGAAATAATCATTTAGAACATTTTTAAACTTGGGATTACTCAAAACATGATTATTTTGCAAGAAAATAGGGAAATAATGAAGAAGTACATTATTTTAAGTAACATTAATGCAGGTACTATATTCCTGAGACAACAAAATAGTTAATTTTCAACCAAGAAGGATGAATTATAAACATAATAGTCGAGTTTTCAACAACAAGAAATTAATTTTCAACCGAATAATTGAATTTTTAGGGCAAAAGAGACGAATTTTCAACAAAAGTTGAATTTTGAACCAAAAAGATAAATAATATTCAGCCTACAAAGCTGAATCTACAAATCAAGTTCTCAAATAAAAATGATTAAAATAAAACCAAAAAGTTGAACTTTCAATCAAATAGTGTAATTTCTATTCCAAAAAGACGAATATTATAGACGATAGTTGAATTTTTAACGAAATAATCGAATTTGTAACCAAAAAATTAATTTTTAACCAAACAGTTGAATTTGCAACTGAATAATAGATTTTTCTAGCACAAGAGACACATTTTAACTTACGAAAATGAAGCTGTATAACGAAATGTTCGAATTCTCAAACAAAAAGAATTAAACTAAAACAAACAAAGTTAAGTCTTTAATTAAATTGTTGATGTTTCAAGCCAAAAAATTCGATTATTGTAGAAGCCAGTTCAAATTTCAACCAAGGAGGATAAATTTCCAACCAAAAAAGATTACATTTCAACCGATTTCAATCTAAAGGGACAGATTTTCTTTTGAAAAAGATGAATATTTAACAAAATTTTTGAATTTTATAACAAATAATTAAATTTTCAATCAAATACTTTAAATCAAAAGAATGAACTTTTAAACCAAAAAACGTTAATTTAAAGAAAACAATTGAATTTTCAACAAAGTAATCGAATTTACAGCCGAAAAAATAATTTTTATCCAAACGCTTGAACTTGCAACCAAATAATTGAACTTTTCAGCACAATATACGAATTTTCAATAAAAAAAGTTAAATTTTTAGCCTAGTAGACAAATTTTTAATCTACGACGATGAAGCTATAGATCTAAATGATCGAATTCTCAAATAAAAAAGAAGAAATTAAGAACTAATTAAGACTAAAAAAGTTACATTTATAACCAAATTTTATTGTTGAATTTTCAAGCCAAAAGTCGAATATTTTAGAAGACAGTTTAATTTTAAACAAAAAAGACCACTTCTACCAAAAGATGAATTTTCAATATAAAAGTTCGGATTTTCTATTTAAAAAAATTAATGTTTAACAAAAGAGTTGAATGTTTAACAAAATAATACTATTCTCCACCGAATATTAGAATTTTTAAACGAGACAGACTAATTAAATTTTTAACTAAATAGGCAAATTTCGAACCAAAAGAAATTACTTTTAAACAAAAAAATGTTAGTATATTCTTTTCAATTGAAAAAGAAGTCACTTTCGAAGATAAAAGATGACTCTTCAAACGAAAAATATGACTTCTCTACCAAAAACTAATTTTGAACCCAAAAGAACAAATTTTCTATCCAAAAAAAGGAATATTCACCAAAACAGTTTAGTTTTCGACTAAAAAAGATGACTTTTTATAAAAATAGTCGATTCTTCAAACAATATTTAAATTTTCAATCAAACAGTAGAATTTTTCATAAAAAGAAATAAGTTCTAGACCATGGCCTAAAACTTTTAAATGAAAAAGAATTAACTTTTAAACATAAAAGATGTATTTTATTCAAAAAGATGAAATTTTAATCCAAAGGGACTAATTTTATATTCAAAAACTCGAGGTTTCAACAAAACGCAAGTTATCAATTAATTTGCGAAACATTAGGTTTATCTCTAAATAATAACTTTATTATAGCAATGATTAAAAATAATTTATATAATAATTATATAATAATATAATATATATAATATATAATAATAATATAATTATATAATAATAATTAATTATGTTATAATTTCAAATTATTGATAGAATAAAATTATCATTTAGAGACAAACTAAATTTTTCGCAAAAAAATTGAAACCCCTCTTTTTGACAAAATCTCT
>JAAAKG020139247.1:0-12413 GCA_010014905.2 Druon quercuslanigerum
AAATTTTTAGATTGATCTGGAATTCTCGTGTTATTTATTTAAATAACACGTTCACTCCGCAACACTGCTCTGACCCAATAATTTTTAAAATTTACAATAATTTAAAATAAATATTACTGATGAGCAGAATCATAAGTATAAGAGAGCCCCAATCAAGCACCACCTCTGTGCGTGGTCTATTCGGTCCTATCTCAACGAAGGAGGCGAGCAGCAGACCGGCCGAGAACAGTGATCGTCGACTAAAACTCAACTCAAATATGATTGAACATTTTTAATCGTATCTCGGGAACCGATGAAGATTTTTTAAAGTTTCTTTTTCTTTAATTAAAGATAAAATTTCAGGCTCTATGTCGTTTTAGAAAATCTAGATTTTTTTTAAAACTTATCACGTGCTTCAAAATATCAAAAAAAAAAAAAATCCGTTTGACATGACTAGACGTGGAATTTCATAGGCTTTACAACTGTTTTAAAAAATGCCCTATCATTTTTTTTCGCGGAGTTATCGTGGTTCAAAGCCAGCAGTGATTTTTAATAGTGCTTGCGTCAATCGATCTCATAATTTCCGACGGTAGTGTAAATAACCAAATTTTTCATTTTTTGCGAACATAAGTCGTCTCTGAAATTCTTGAAATCTTTAGAATTATGTGTGAAATCTTTTGGAATTATTGTAAAATATTTGAAATCTTTGAAATCTTTGTAAAAATTTGTTAAAATTTTTATGAAATAATTGTGAAAACTTTCTTTAATCTTTGTTTGTGAAACCTTTTGTGTTCGTTTAAAATCATTGAAATCTTTTGAAATCTTCTCAAATTTGTTGAAAAATTTTGAAATAGTTTAACATCTTTGAAATGTTTGTGAAACGTTTCTTATTCGTTTTAAATCATTGAAATATTTGAAATCGTTTTAAATCTTTGAAATGTTTGAAGTTTTTATGAAATCTTTGAAATATTTGTGAAACCTTTTTAAATCTATACTGTTTTCTTTTTTAAATCTTTGAAATCCATGAAATCTTTGTGAAATGTTAAAAATATTTTTGAATATTTTAAAATGACAAAGATGTATACTTAACCATTCTATAATAACGGAGACGAAATAAAAAACTTAAATAATTATTCATAATTAACTTCAATAAAATAACTTTTAACAACAACAAAATTAATTAAATCTTCTCGTGAAAAATTTAAGGAGATTTCCAGGTTTGCAAGGTTCAAACAAAAATTCAAAAAATTCAAAAATTCAATCCTAAAATATTTCAAACGCTTTGAAGATTCTTTCATAATAATGAAATTCATAAAAAAAGTTCCCTAAAATCTTTAAAAGTAAAAGCTCTTGAAAAGACCTTAGAAGTTTTAAAAATACCCTAAAATCTGAAAAATCGTACCTTCAGTTTTTAAAAAATCTTGAAAATATAGGTTACTTTAGGGACCTAAATAAATAGTTATTTGTTAAATTAAAATTGTGAAAAGGGATTAAATCACGCTGAAACCAAAAACATGTTTTTCCACTTTTCTTGAAAATATATTTTCCTCATTTTCGAAACAGTCATCAATATGAATCATTCATTCAAACTACGTAACATATATACTACGGCAGTCGATCGATACTCGCTAAATTTTAAAATGGATTTCCACGGAAGGAAAGGGGCCTCTATTTGTTTGAGATTATGTAATAAAAAATTTCTAAAATATATTCACCTACTTTTACCCTATTTTCCATTGATTTTTAATGAAACTTTAGCGACAAATAATTCCTATAAAGTTCTGACCTCAAATTATGAAAAATTAATCGATCAATTAAATTTTGACACGAAACTTTCGATTAAACAGTCAGATAAATGAAACTGTGTGAATCATCGAAAATAGATAACAGAAATCAGAAACACAAACAAAAATATTATACTTTTATCAATTCTTTTGTAAGCGGGATGATCGGATCACCACAGGGGCGCCTATTTCGGGTACTTCAGAATTTTTAAAAAACATTTATATATTTGAATATATTTATAAAATTAAAAATTGATACATTTTATTTATAATTAATCATAGCTGCGGGCTATCATATATATGCTATGATAATAAACATTCTTGAGTAATATAAATCAAAAGAACTAAATTTTAATTTTCTAATTTTTCGTTTGAAAATCCCGCCTTAATATTTAAAAAACTGATCACTTTTGGCGGTAAATTCAAGATGGATGCTTCGTTTTCAGTTTTGAATTTGGCCACCTAGAAATAAAATTATAAAAATCAGTGACCCTATTAAATGTAACTCTCGAGTCTAATGCTAAACTGAGTATACATATGTCGTTCTAATTCTATCAATCTAGAGGTCGATTGAATTAACTATCCACTTAGAAATGATCGAAGTTGCTCGCAAATTGATCCAGAAATCGAATAACATGTACGTCAGAAATAATTACTTAAGAAAAATAAGTTATTCCGCAAGCGAGAAATCCCATAAAAAAATACTTAGGAAAAACAAAAGACACGTTTGCCGGGATGTGCAGATGCTAGGATGACCGTTATTTCTCTCTCTCGCGCTGACACTTTATCAATCCTTTCTCTCTCTCATTGGTGCATACGCACTCCCTTCTCTCTTTTCTGTCGCGCTGCATTATATACTCACTCACAGGGACGATTTGAGCCCCTTCTCAAGTCCGACCTTCTATCTGGTTCTTTCAACAAAAGCTAAAAGAATCGAGATTGATCAAAACTGACATTACTACTTTTCGCTGGAATCTTTGACCTCGACATTTTTTTGTTTAAATCGGAAAAACTGCAAAGTTTTCTCCGTTTTCTCGACGCTCATTCGAGAAATGAGCCACCGGGTAAGCCCGAATCGTCCCTGATATAAAATGATGAAATTGAATGGAATAAAAGGGAACGTTACGTTACGTTGTTCAAGGTCGTGTGCAACTCCTCGGAGATGACGTTTGTGTCAGTTGACAACTGGTGAGAAGTCGATAAGAGGAGAGAAAACGAAAAGTCCGAAGCGCGCTCTTTTCTTTCTTTTCGACGAGGCGGCGCGCCTCGTCGCGCGACGACCCTCGAGCAAAAGATCGAAGAGTGAGAAACCTTGGCGCACTTGATCGCACTGTCACTGCGGGATTTGGAATTTATTACAGAATCGTTTGCACCTATGTGAAATCGTGTCCGTTGCTTTTTTAAAAAGTAATATTAATTAAAGCGGAGAGCGCGAAGCACCGGGCGGCGGCTCACGCGGAGCTCAATTTTTGTGGGGGACTTTCATCACAGGAACGTACTCGACTGCTTGACGCCCGGCGCTAAACTGAACTGAATTCCATGATCGTAACCATGTCCGATAGTCATAGTCGCAGGATTCGCAGCTTGCGCGCGCTTACCGCGGATTTTAGCTCAATTTTCAATGAAAGGGGAAATCGAGATGAAATTGTTTCTTTTTTTTTTATTCACAAAGAGAGACTGATAAAAAGGGTGCTAATGAAAAGAGTAAAGAAATTTACTAAAAAAAACAAAGGTATTGATCGTCTAGTTTTTCTAGACCAATCTTAAGGAATTTGTATTCACTTTTTTCTATTCAGAATATTTCGCAACTCGGTTACAGAATTATTTTGATAAAATTTGTAACGCCTGTTATGCCGTAAGCAGTAGTACCGATATTAGTCGCATTTCAACCCGCATTAAAAAAAAATGAAACTAATAGATAAAATCAATATATTGGAAGCTGCCCGCATTAGAATTTTTCAACAAGAAGGCAATAATAAAAAACGTGTAGAAATTAAAAAATAGGAATTAATCGACAGAATTACTTTGATAAAATTTTTAACTCATGTTACCCTGTTACTATGCCGTAGACAGTAGTACCAACATTAGTCATATTTTTAAGCGCGTTTCAAAAATGAAATAAATAGAAAAAATCAATAAATTGGAATTAGCTTCCAATATATACTTCGGGGGAGAATTTCTTCGGATTATGAAAAAAGTGACGAAATTTATTTATAATCAACTGAGTTAATTCACGCAAAAAATGTATGGTTAAATCAGAAAAAAATTCACATTAAGAAAATTAAACTATTAAATAAAATCAATGTATTGCAAACTTCTTATTCGAATTTTCAACTCAATTTTTCAATGAAATCTGAAAAAATCGAGATAAAATGTTTTTTTCAAAAAGAGGGCTATAATGAAAAAAAGTGTAGAAATTAAAAAAAAAGGAATTGGTTGACAGCATTAATTTAATAAATAATTTATAAAGTTTGTTACTATGCCGTATACAGTATATTACCCGCGTTTCAAAAGTGAAACTAATAGATAAAATCAATACATTGGCAGTTTCGAATATATGATTCGGGGGAGAATTTCTTCGAATTCTGAACAGGGTGATGAAACATATACCAAGAAAAAAAGAATTTGTTAGTGTAACTTCGATTCTAGGCGAATCTGAAGGAATGTTCTTTACTTCTTTCTATTCAGAATTTATCACAACTCAGTTACGCAGTGTTACTTTTATCAAATTTCTCATGCCTGTTATTATGCCGTAAACAGTAGTACCGACATTAGTAATATTTAAACTTCCCATTTGAATTTTCCACTAAATTTTTCCATGCAAGGTAAAAAAACCCTTGTTCCAAAAATGAAACTAATTGATAAAATTAATATATTGAAAGCTTCCAATATATGATTTTGGAGGAGAATTTTTTCGTAATATGAAAAAAGTGATGAAACTTACTAAAAAAAAGGAATCGATCGTCTAAATTAGATTCTAGGCCAATTATGAAATTTGTTTGTTCTTTCTATTCAGAATTTATCACAATTCAGTTACGTAGCATTACATTGATCAAATTTCTCACGCCTTGTACTATGCCGTAAACAGAACTGCCGGCTTTAATCATAGTTGAATAGAGAAAAATTATTATTTTTAGGTTTCAGCGTAAAAGTGAAAATTATTCTATTCTTTTGAATGCGCGATTAATTCATTTCTATTTACTTAGCGAACGCCGCATAGTTTTCTATTCCTCAAAAGAGAACATTTTTTCAATATATTTAATTCATTCCTTCTGATCAGTTTACAAAATATGTGTAATAAATCGTTTTAATTCCTTCATGTGGGTTATAAGTTTTGAAATTTTAATTTTTATCAACTCAAGTCTGCCTCTCTAGAGTTAAAATTATTTTAATTCACACATTTAAATTGATATCCATCATGCATTTTTAAGGCGTTTAAATAAATGATTAAAATATAAATAAATATAAATTTAAATATTTTTTCAAAGTTTATAAGTTATACAAAAATTTAATAATGAAAAATAGTTTAAATAAATGCTTCCGTTAAATTTAAATTTAATTAACTTAATTAAATTAATTAATTATTATTTCAAATAAATTTAATTTAAATTCATTGAGTGGAATAGGGTTTGCACTTTTTTTTGTTCTCGTTAGGGTATTTTTAGATGGAGAAAAAAGCGTGTATTCATATACAAATTCTTATTTTTTCTGAATTCAGCACTTATTACCGGGTGATAAATAAAATCAATACATTGGAAACTACTCATATATGGTTCGGGGCCAGAATTAATTTAGATTTTTGGCCCCATTTTTTAAATGAAAATTTAGAGGAAAATAATGAAAAAAGGAAATAAATCTACCAGAAAGCCCAAAGGAATTGATCGTCTAGATCAGATTCTGGGCTAATTTAATCTAATTCGCTAGGTCTTTCTGTTTAGATTAATCAATAAATTATTTAAAGGTTCCCATGATTTGGGGCGAGAATGCATTCGTTAAAAATACACATGGAAACGTTTAAGCAATTCGAATAATTTTTGCGCTTAACCGTTTAACGTGGGGAACTAGAGGAAGTGAGGAGAAGAGGTGGTAAATGAGGGGGGGGGGGGCAGTAAAGGAGATAGAGGTAGTAGAAGAAGTACTTTGGGGAAATGAGTGAGAGTGGGGCGATTAGGGGCCGGGGGAATAGGGGAAGTGATGCGTGTGAGTCTAAAGTAAAGGCAGTAGGGGAAATTATTAGAGATGAGGGTAAGTAAGAGGTGAATTAAATGGTCGAAATGGAAATTAGGGTAAGGGGAGATTTGTTCGGGGAAGCGAGGAGAAAGAGAGAGAGAGAGAGAGAATTAGTGGTGGAAGAAGTTGGGAAACGGGTGGAATGAAGAGTGAAGTGAGGGGTGGAAAAGTATAGGAAGAGCATGTTTGAACGTCAAGCAAGTGGCGCCTGCTTTATTATTTTTTGAATTTAAACTAACTTTAGTTCAAGGCTTCAAATGTTCTGAAGTTCGACAAACACGTTATTTTTCAGGAAAGTTTCCAATTTTCTAATCTAATATTTTTAAAGCATTAAAAATGAACTTCAAAGTTTATGTAAAATATTATTCTTTAGCTTATAAATTATCCAAAAAATGTATTTGTTTATCACCAGCTTCATAGTCTTTCTTCTTTTCGCGTCTTATTAATTGAGAATTCTTATTGGTTGAATAGTCTCATATTATATTTTTGGTTAAGAATTGAAAATTCAACTCTTGTAGAAATTTAATATTTTTGCTTACAAATGCAAATGGTAGTTCGAAAATTATATCTGATTTTATGAAGAATTTCACTGCGTTTTGTTAAAAATTAATTGCTTTGGTTAAAAATGGAACTATTCCTTTGTTGGTTCAAAATATCTCTTTTTTCTTTGAAAATTCTACTGCTTGGTTGAGTGTTTAACTACGCTCTTGAAACTTGATTTTTTTTGTTGAAGATTCACTGTTTTAGTTAAAAATTCATCTCTTTAGTTGAAAGTTGAAATATTTTGTTGAAACTTACTTCTTTTATTGATTCAAAATTAATCTTTTTGGTTGGAAATTGTTATTTTTTACTTGAAAATTCAACTACTTGGATTAATATTCAACTAATTAGTTAAAATAGAATTTTTTTTTGAAGATTCATCAGTTTAATACAAAATTTATCTCTTTGGTTACAAATTTAAATATTTTGTATAAATTAAAATATTTTTTGTTTGATACACTAATGCATTACATTTTTCGTTGAGAATTTATCTTTTTTTTGTTAAAAATTTAACTACTTGGTTAACCAAACTATTTCAGTTTTAGTAGAAAGATTATCTTTTTTATTAGAAAATTCGCGTACATTAATTATTTTCAATATTTATAAAAAAATATAACTAAGAACCCTACATTTACAATTTTAAGGGCTAAATTTTATTAATTGATATTAACCAGGCCCTAAACCGCTAAAGAGGATAGTCTCCTCTCGTAAAATTGTTTTTACATAGTGAAATTTAATAATCGGAAACCCCTAAAACTAATGAAGGTCAAATCTAATAATTTAAAAAAAACCATCAAGAACTGTATATTTTAAATTAGTTTTAACTGGTCAACAACAATAACAAATTATTAAAAAACTTCATAACAAATATTTTAAAATTTAAACCTTTAGAGCCAAACAAATGAAAGTTTTAAGGCCCCAAAGATTAAACTATTTCAGAATTGCCAATTTAAAACTATATCATTTTTAATTCAAATTTTAGAAGCTTTCAAGATGTAAATTATTATGTAGTACCAAATGAGATTCAAAGCGATTGGATAGATTTTATTGTTAAAAACGAGATTTATTTTTAAAAATTGAACTTATTTTTACCTGCCAAAATTAAAGAATTTTAAATACACATAGGGGCTGGTTTTTGGAATTTTTGTGTACATTCAAGAGTCCAAAATAAGTCAAAAATTCTGGTGCATTTTGTTTTTTCCGACTGATTTTTTTCATGCGGGGTAGTTATATTTTACGTAGGGGTGGTTTTTGCAAATTTGTTGTTGATGCGTTCTATGGCCCAAAAGAATCCCAAAATTCTAATACAAAGAAATTTGGAAATTTCCTTTGTTGAGATAAAAATCCGGTCAATACATTCAATTTCAAAATATTCTACTGATTGCAGACTATTTTCCCAACAATTTCTTATACAATTATTAATTTATTTATTAATTCCAAACAATGCTTATTAGTAAAAAAATAATTCATATGAATTCAGAAATTAAAAATTTGCCGGAAAGTACTAAAATAGTTGTTACGACTATGATACTAAACTCTCGATATAATACGAGTTCAGACATGGCTTGCCTTGGCCTTGATCCTAAATCGGCGATACCCAAACGTAAACAGGCAGGGGCGCATGACGCAATCTGATGCAACTAACGCGCTTTGCACCCATGCCCACAACTAGACAGACTATAAAGAAAATAAAGTAAGTAAAAACACAACATTTACCGCGTGAATTTTATTTAAAAACAGTAGAAAACCTAGATCAATATATATATATAAAAATCAAACTCCCTTATACCTCACAAGAATTGAAATAACGAGCCTTATTTAAACACGAAGTAGAGTTCACAGTCGGAAACACTTCTAAAATAAAGAACGGAAATGTATCTCAAAAAGTTATTTCCTAAAAAAGTCTATATCATCAAGAATAATTTTCTTTTTCTGCTTCGGTGTACTCACTACCGCGTCTACGCATCTTTGATATCTGTAAATAAATAAATCCTTTGTCTATCATCAGAATTAAAATCTTTAGAATAGCATAATTTTGTAAATATTATCAATTACTACTCTTTATATATAAAGCAATCTTACCAAGTTGAAGGGTTTGGTCTTAAAATCAATTTTATTTATATTCCGCAAAGGGCTTTTAGGGGCTTGAAATTCAACCTTTTTAGTAGAGATTGGAGTCTTTTGAAAACTCGAAGATTTTGCAGCTGCTTGAGGCGATTCTGGACGTATTTCTGACTTATTTAAATCATTTAAAGATCTTCTTCTTTGCATCTGAGGTCTCGGAGAGTACTTTGGAATTCCAGAAGGAGTGCTTGGAGGTCTTCTAGCTTTCGGAGTACTTGGCCTCCTTGGAGATGCATTTATCTTACTTCTGAAAAATAAATACGATTTTCTATGAGGATCAGGGTATCTGCTAATTTTTATCCACAAAATTCCCTGGGTTCTCCGATTTTAAATAACAAATCTCTTACAATACGCACGTAAAAAGGCATTTAAGAAACGGTTTCCCTATGTGTAATTTTATTTATTGCGATATCTTCTTATATTTACAAAACAAAATATTTTTGCTACTTGTGGTTTCGAGTGACAATGAATACAATTAAATCACCAGGGTGACGATTCGGCGGACAATTTCAAATTCCCGCTCAGTTCCTAATTTTAACAGTTAATTTTTTACAATTTTTCCGGTCAACTAAAAGTAACTTGCTGCTAAACGCAACCATTTATTTCACTTCATAAAGTTCATTTTCTAACACCCTTTATCACAACAACTCGAAAAATTACAGAATAATTGAATTTTGAACCAAATACTTAAATTTTCCACAAAAAAATACCGATTTCCAACAAAAAATGAAATAGTTAAACTTCTCAACAAAGTTCTTAACAAAAACAATTTTAATTTTTGCTAAAAAAGATAAATTGTTAATTAAAACTTAAATAATAAAGTTTTAAGTTGAAAAAAATCAATGCTCAACTAAACAATTGAATTCCCAATTGAAACTATAGAATATTTAATTGAAATACGTTAAATTTTCAGCTAAAAAAATTACTTTCCATAGCAAAAATTAACTTTCAACAAAAAAGAAACAACTAACTTTCAATAAAATAATTACATTTTTTAATAAAGTGATGAATTTTAAATAAAATAATGAATCTCTAAGTAGTATATTTAAATTTTCAACGAAAAAATATCATTTTTCAACCAAAATTTAAATAATTAAATTTTTAGTCAAAAAATGAATGTTTAACCAAGGAGATGAATTTTTAACTAAAACGATTGAATATTCGACAGGAATAACAGTTACATTTTCAGTCAAATAAAGTAATCATTTTTAACCAAAAAATAAATAAATTTTCAACAAAATAGTTCAATTTTCGTCCAACAAATTTCTTTTCATCCAAAGATAAAACAAGTTTTCAATGAAATAGGTAATATAAAGAAATCATTTTTTTATTAAAATGATGTATCTTTAACAACAATAAATATAATTACTCACAAACAAGTTAAACTTTCAACCAAGTAATTTTATTTCCAAAATAAAAAAAATGAATTTTCAACTAAATCGATAAATATTTAAATGGAATATACGAATGAAGATTAACATTTTTAGTTGCAGGAATTAATTTTCAATCAAGCTGATACATTTTTAACTAAAATGATGAATCTTTAACGGGAATAGTTGAATTTTATACAACAAAAAAAAAGAATTTTTAACCATAAAGATTAATTTTCTATCAAAAGACCATTTTTTCACACATAGTAAATCAATTTTAAAACAAATAGTTTAATTTCTAAATCAAAAATATTAATTTTTAAAAAATAGTTGAGATTTCATTTTAAAAAAGACGCATTTTTAAAAACAAATAGAATTTTCAAATTTTTCGTTGAAAATCTTGTTCTTGGCAAAAAAACCGGATTTTTAGCAACATAGTTTTATTTTCGAGCAGAGATAAATTTTCGATTGAAATGATGAATGCTCAAAAAAAATCAACAAAAGGATTTAACTTTTAACCAAAAAGTTGAATTTTTAACTAAAAAAAAATGAATTCTCAACGAACAATGTAAAAAAATGTCTATTAAATTCAGAAAAAAATTTTATTTGAAATACTACTTCTACTCTAAGAACTACTTAAAGTAATTTCTTTTTCTAAAATTTGCAAGAGGGAACTTTAAAATTGTGATAAATTCTGACTTGGAACAGGGATTTTTTAAAATCCAAATTATAAATTGTTTAGGAAAATTCCCATTCAATGTCCAAAATTCCCTGTTTCAAGTGAAATTATATTTCAGTATGGAAACTCCCTGTCCTAAAATAAAAACGACAACACAGTACAGTTAACTGAGATAATCTGCAAAATCTGCGACTGTAAATAAAGTAGAAATCACTTTTCTAAATTGACCAAAATTATTAACATAATGACAACTTGAATTTTTCTGCGATCCAAAGTATTTTCCTGGTTTTTTAAATTAACTTCCTCGCCATTTCCCGAGTTTTCACGGTCAACAAAGTTCCCGGTTTCACGGTCAATTCGCTACTTTCATCGCGACTGCTTCAAACATTTCGGCGGTTCTATTCAGTTAATGGAGATGAATGAAAAAAGTAAGGAGGAAAGGGAAAGACATAAAGAAAGATATTAGGCGGAAAATGGCCGAACTCAAGAAAGAAATGGGGAAATGAGAATAGGTCAGGAAAATCTAGATAAAAGAATGCAAGATTTGGAACAAAGGTTAGAAAATTAGTAAGAATCCTAATAATTCAGCAGAAAGAACCTAATAAAAAGGTAGAGGAGTTTGAAAGTAGAATGGAAAAGATAGAAAGCTCAAACGTGAGATCGGGAATGAGGATAAAGAAAGGTTGAGAAACATAAAAAAAGGGGAGAGAAGGAGAGAAGAGGGAGGGAGAGGAAGGGGTTGGCGAGGGGGAGAGGCATGCGGAGAAAGAATATAGTGATAGAGAGTCTAAGATTAGAGGGGAAAGGATTAAAAGATGGAGTGGAAGAAGTGCTAAAGATAATAGATGCAGCGATAGAGCAAATGGCGCTGTTTATATGGAAGAACAGAGAGAACAGAAGATGATCCGACATGGAAAGAAAGGAATAAGTAGTTTAACATAAGAAAAATGACTAAAGAGTACAGAAAAAAGGGGAAACAGTACGGGAAAATATAGGTAGAAGGTTATAATATATTTTGTTGACTCCACAAACAAATGCTTTATTATATATATTTAAGTATTGGGATAGAGAAAGGAAGGAGCTAGTAAAATATGAGAGGACGGGGGAGCAGATGGGAAAGGAACAAAAGGGCGTAGATTTAGAGCTAGTGAAAAAGAAAAAGAGATAATATTTGAAAGAGAGAAGGAATGGAGGAGTTGCTGCTGGAATATAATTGGCTAAGAAAGAAATAGAGTTTATGAAAAATTTGATGCAACAGGAAGAAGTGGCGATTTTGGAAACATGGCTGGATCAAAGAGGGTGGTGAAGAGTATAGGAAAGGCTATCGAAAAGAATACAAATAGGAGGTGCAAAACGCTTGCTGAAAAAAGTAAAAAGGATAGAGCTGTGATAGGGAAGAAAAAAGATGGGAATGGGTTGAAGGATCAAAAAGAAGGATAAATGAAAGAAGAGGTAAAGATAGGAGAGGAGCGGTCGAAGATAGTAGGAATATATGTATATATAAATAGAGATATAGAGGGTGAAACAGAGGAGTTAAGGGATAGTTCAATGCAAGAACAGTATAAATATAAAGAACGGATTATGGAGACGAAGGGGGTGGAGCTAGGAGGAATTCCAAAGGCAGCGTTGTGAATATAGGGGAAAAAATTACTTAATACATTAGAGGAGTTGGGATGGTTTATCTTGAAAAGGAATATAGAGAGGACG
>JAAAKG020139249.1:0-12412 GCA_010014905.2 Druon quercuslanigerum
AAACTCCGAATAGCCATTGAAAATAAAAATTTTTTTCTATCGCTCTCCTTCTCAATTAAAAAAAAGTTTAAATGTGGCAAAATAATTACCTTTTTTCGAAAAAAATATTCTCTGCAACTGTGTTTCTAATTTTAAGAGTAAATTTATGTGCTAAATCATTAAAACAGCTTTTTGTAAAGCAAACATTTTTAAACAAAAACAATTATATTTAGAAACTATTTATTTTTGATATTGGATTTGATATTGAATCATATCGTTAAAATAATTATTTTTCGTAAGTTTTAAGCTTTTTCCTAATTGTTAAATAAATTGTTAAATATTCTAAAATATCAAATTTGTCAATATAAATTTCTTCAATTTTGAACGCTTTGAATTAAAAAAAATGTCATTTCTAAACCTTAGTTTTAAATAAAAAATGTCCTATGTAAGAACTTCAAAAAGAATTCCATTGTCAGCCGAACTGGGTCGAATGTTTGACTCTTAAGTACAATTTCTTGTAGTTTGTTTTTTTATTTATTGTCTGCAGATTAATTAATTTAACGAAATTTTTCGCATGCGATAATAGCTAGGGAATAATCAAGGGTAATAATTTGTGGTCTGTGCTAAAGCGTCCTATTAATTCCTCTTATCACGTGCGTCCTCTGTTCTGTGGCGCTTTCAATATTGCAAGGAAGATAAGGACCTGGACCTCAGTGGTCCATGGGTCCAATGGACCGACCAATCCCTGCGAGACCATTAAGTTTCATTTGGCCTTGAGGTACGGGGGGCACGCGTAGGCGGAACGCGTGCATTCCTCACGAGCGCGGGAAAATGCAACATGAAATACGCCGAGATCCATTGACCTCCTGGGTAACTTAAAACAACTACAACTTTCAGGGTGGCGACTTGACCTGGGGAAAAAAACCGGGAATTCACTTCTAATCGCAGTAAAAGTCAAGTTTTCATTATTTTATTAATTTTGATTAATTTATAAAAGTGTTTTCTACTTTATCTACAGTCGGAGACTTTTCAAATGATCTTAGTTTATTCTAATTAAATCCTAATTTGTTATTCAATTTTTACTTATTTTTTATTTATTCAGATATTAAACTAGTTGTTTCAAACTTCATTTAATTTGTGAAAAATTCGCCTTTTTTATTTCGAATATTAATGGTTGAAAATTCATTTTTTTTTTTTTGTATAAAATACTATTCCAGTTGAAGTCTCACAATTTTAGTTTAAAATTCATCAGTTTGGATGAAATTTTGTCTTGTTTACTTGAAAATTCAACTATTTCGTTGAAAATCCACATATTTCGTTAAAAGTCTATTTTTTGCAGTAAATGATTTTTTTCTTTGCAAGTTAATCTTATTTTTTTAAAATTATGTTCGGTTTAAAATGTAAGTATTACAGTTAAATATTGATAATTTCAGTTTAAAATTTATCTTTTAGGTTGGAATTAAAATTGCTTGGTTGAAGGTAAAACTGGTTTGTTAAAATTCATTGTTTTGGTTGAAGAATTAAACTTGAAGATTCATCAGTTTAATTAAAAATTCATTTCTTTGGTTGAAGTATGAGCTATTTGGTTGAAAACTTGTTTTTTCGCCAAAAATTTAACTATTTTGTTGAAAATTTGTTTCTTGTTTTTGGTTGAAAATTATCTTGTTTTTTTAAATTGAAAATGTAACTATTATTCCAGTTGAATATACTTTTTGGTAGAAATTAATCTTCTTGGTTGAAAATTCATTATTTTAGTTGAAAAATCGACTTTTTTATTTAAAATTCGACTATTTCTGTTAAAGATTTACAATTTTGTTTAAAAATTCATCAGTTTCTTTGAAAATGTAACTTTTTTTATATGTTAGTTTTTTTTGGAAAGTAATTTTTTTAACTGAAAATTTAATTAATTGAAATTGAATATTCCATAGTTTTAGTTTAAAATTTTTTCGTTTGGTTGAGCAATAATTTTTTGAACTTAAAATTTCATTATTTAAGTTTGGACTAAGAATTTATCTTTTTTAGTAAAAATTAATTTTTTGTTTCATTGTTTCCAAGAGATTTTTATACGATTTCCGTGTATTTCTACGATTTTAAGAGATTTTAAAATGTTTCAAGGTATTTTAATAAAATTTTCAGGGATTCAAATATATCAGGTTTCACACAATTTTTACAAATTTCATCGAATTCTCCTCATTTTCCGTAAATTCATCAATTTTTTCGAAATCGATTCGGAATAACTCGATTTGATCTTGACATGTGCGCTTGTAAACAAGTTTTAATTAATACCAATTAAAAATCGCATTTTACTGTCATTGACAAATTGATGTGAATGACACGAAAAAGCAATTTCGTGGAATTACAAATTCAAATCAGTTGATAAAGGAAGAAGGCTATCGGTTAATGATAGGAGATTAGTCTTTTATTTAAAATTGGAAGTCCTCTCGCGAATTTAAACTCATTTTTTCACGACCAAATCTGCAAGATGTTTTTGAAATTTCAATATATAGGTGGTACAAGATTTCCTAAAATGTTTAAAATTTCTTTCAGAATGTAAAAAATTGAATGTAAAAAAAAATAAAATATTTTACATTTTTATCAATCTTTGAATATTTTGTAAATTATAGTTAAAAATAAAATTTTAATAAATTTGTATATTCTCTTGAAACCTTTAAAAATTCTTTAAAAGCTTCTAAAGTTTTTTCCGATTTCTTCAAAAATCTGCATTCCTTCAAATTTTAAATTATTTTTAATCTTTCTAAAACTTCTGAACCTTCTGAATATATTTTAAACTGATTTGATTTTTGTATCCTTTTTCTCAATTGTTTCAAATTAAATCCTTATTTTACCAAGATTAACTGATTTACAATTTTTCTGGAAATCTTAAAAACAAATTTTTTTTCTTGAAATCTCCAAATTTTCTTTAAATTCTTTTTTGTTCTAAAATATTTCACAATCTCTTTTTTTTTAATTTGTTATGAAAAACTGATAAATATCTCGTGAACTTACTTGATTTTTGTTCTAAAATTAAGATATGTGAAGGTTTCGGATGTGTCGAAAAAGAATGAAGAAATTATAATAAAAAAAATATCAGACGAAGTTCGAGTCAGTTTAAAAGATATTGCGGTTTTTTAGAAGATTAGAAGAAATTTAAAAATATTTGATAAATTTTCGGAAGTCTTTTCAAGTTTAAATGCATTTTAAATATATTTTTTTGTAATTCCTAAATATCTTTTAAATTGAGTCGAACTTTCTGTCAAATTTTTAAAAAATTAAAAAAATTTCCTAAAAACTTCTCCAGATTATCTTGTGACAATTGCGGAAATCTTTTCAAATATTCTTTTGAAATTAATTTTTTTAAATAAAAAATTAGTTTAAATTTGTGTAGGAAAAAAATGTTATTTTCTTGAAACCTTTCAAAATTCTTAAAGAACTTTTTTCGAAATCTAAAAAAATCTACATTTAAAGTGTAGCAGTACCAAAATAGATAAAAAATATTTTCCTGGAAAATGGGTTTATTGCATAAATTTTTTTAAAAATCATACTGTTTGTAAAAAGTATTTGTTCTAATTCTTAATTTTTATTATAGTAATAAAAAAAACTGTAATTTAAATTTCAGCAACAAATTTAGCATAGTTTTTGCAGCGAAGAAATACTTTTCTTCGCCTTCAGCATAAATATTTCTGAAAATTATTATTATGGTTCATTAAAAAAAATCTTCTTTTCATATGTCTTTCAGCGAAAAATCGTTTGTTATAGTGTGATACCGTCACACTAAATTTTGATTTTCTTGGCACAGAGTATTTTTTTTTTAGTCTTTTATTTTTGTAAATAATTGAAAATGCGATTTATAGTCTCTACCAAATGATGATTTACTGTTTAGAAACATTTAGAAATAAATCTTATTATGAAATAAAATTACTTATTTGGAAATTTCGATTTAGAAAATTAGTCGTGCGAAAATTCGTATTTTTTAAAACAGATATGCGAAATGAAAACAGCCATAAAAAATCACATTCATGCAGTTGCGAAACCAAACAGGTTTTGGACAACAATTTGTGCAATATTTTCAAGACATTAGGTAACATCACTTTTTTTTAGATAGGAAGAATTTAAAAGACTGGATTTGCAAAGTGATTCAAATCGTTAAAAGGAAGTGAACTCTGCAAAGACAAATTTTCAAAATTTAATTGGACTTTTTGGTGTTGAATAATTATTGGGCAATTATTGGATCAGAAAGTTTGACGATTTGTCGGCGGGGGCGATATCCACGTGTTACTGTTATTGTTGTTGTTGGCATCTTCGTCGCCTTGAAGAGACTCGTCGTCCGTCCTTGTCTTTCCCCTTTCCCCATTTTCCCTGGTCCATTAGTTGATCTGTCTTTCTCTAGCGTTTAGTAACTACGTGCTCTCAGATTGGTCAAACCAGAGGGCCTCCCGATTAACGGATTCTAATTGCATAGCAACAGAGAAGCCACGAGATAGGATAATATATTTGGCGCGCGTCTCAAGCGGGCCCTGTGGCCCCCTTTCGATCCCAAATTCCCGCCCGCGTTGCTCTGTGTCTGACTTTTTTTTCCCCCTCTGCAAACTCTTATCTTTCACTGTGTGAGTACGAGTACGAGTACAGTGCATCAATTTAAAGCAATTGATTCGCATATCTTCAGTTGAAAGGATCAAATTTGTTGTGGATTGATTCATTCTTTCGAGCCATAATTAATTCGTTTAATGAATCACGAAAATAAACAGTTTTCTTTTCGACACTTTCTGGGCGTGATGAGTGCATACTTCTATATTACCGACAGGTACTGAAAACTAGAGTCTAGTTATCTCAAGCTTAAAAATTAGCATTGTTAAAAGTTATTTATAAAAATGAGAAAAAGATAATTGAAAGCGGAATTTAAAACAGAATATTTCAGGGTCATGTTGTTTATGAAGTAATAGTTATTTAGAGTTTTGTTTTCTTTGTGGGTAAAGCGAAGGACTTATCATTACGAATTTTGGAAATCGTAAAATTGTGAATGCGGCAATCTGTATTAAATTCTTATAGAGATTTCCCAGATTTCGTTGAGACTGCGGGGAGTTCCGAGATTTCCGACTCTGCTCGCGATCAGAACTCTGTTCACACTTAACCAAAGATTTCCAAGATTTCTCACAAATGCTAGATTACTGAGAGATTTCCAAGAGTTCCTCCAAGACTTCTCTTAAGATTTCCCGCTCAGAAATATAAGATTTATTTCAGTGAGTAGCCCCTCGAAGAAAAGACGTTCGCAGAATTCACAACCCAAAATTTTGGTAACATATTTCTAAGAATTCTAATCGAAATATTTTTTTTAAAGTAACTTAACTTATAAAGATAAAAGTTACTTTTTTAGAAAACAGTTGAATTTTTATCAGAACTCTGTTCACACTTAGCCAAAGATTTCCAAGATTTCCCACAAGTGCTAGATTACTGAGATTTCCAAGAGTTCCTCCAAGAATTCTTTTAAGATTTCTCGCTCAGAAATCTAAGATTTATTTTAGTGAGTAGCCCCTCGAAGAAAAGACGGTCGCAGAATTCACAGTCCAAAGTTTTGGTAACATATTTCTAAGATTTCTAATCGAAATATATTTTTTTAAACTAACTCAACTGATAAAAATAAAATTTACTTTTTTACAAAACAGTTGATTTTTGATCAGAACTCTGTTCACACTTAGCCAAAGATTTCCAAGATTTCTCACAAGTGCTAGATTACTGAGATTTCCAAGAGTTCCTCCAAGACTTCTCTTAAGATTTCCCGCTCAGAAATCTAAGATTTATTTTAGTGAGTAGCTCCTTGAGGTAGACGCTGTCACAGACTTCACAGCCCAAAATGTTGGTAACATATTTCTAAGATTTCTAATCGAAATATTTTTTTTAAACTAACTTAACTGATAAAGATAAAAGTTACTTTTTTACAAAACAGTTGATTTTTGAATCCAAAAACGTGAATTTTCAACAAACAATTAATTTTTTTTATAAAACATACGAATTTAAAAAAAAGTGATACAAATAGTTTAATTTTCACTTGAAACAGATAAATTTTTAACCAAAAAATTAATAGTTAAATTTTCAGTGAAAACAGTATTTTCAACCAAAGACATGTAAATAGTTTGAATTTTTACGAACAAAAAAAATCATTTTCTACCAAACCGTTACATTTACAAGTAAATAGTTAATTTTCAAGAACAAAATTATTTTCAAAAAACTAATTAAATTTTCAACCAAATACAATAAAATTTTTAATTAAAAGTATAGTAATAGATTTTTCAATTAAAAAGAATTAACTTCAAATCGAAAAAATAAATTTTCAAGAAAAAAAGAATGAATTTTCGTCAAAATAATTAAATTTTTACCAATATAATAGAAATGAAATTTAAAATTGAATTTAAATTTAAATCAAAATGAAAAAAGATCTAGACTTTCTTATTCAGTTATACGAATTCATTCGCATTTAGGCGAAAAAGCTGCAAAAAGAGAAAAACAGGAAGTTTCTTGAAATCAGAAGGAAAAGAGTAATTCTTCAAAAAAGGGGAAAATGAATAACAATTGTATAATTCCAATTTTCTTAAATAAATGCATACCTACGAAATTTATTTATAGAGAATCTTTCAAAGAATAAAATAAATCCTAACACATTAGGATTAAATGAGAATTACACCTCTTGTTAAATAAATAATTTTAATATTAAATTAATAAATATCTTTTCTAAATTTCGCCTTCAGCTCTTCCAAAATTAGTTACTATTAATTATGAGAATATTTGTATTAATTTTTGTAAATCATTCTCATTTTTGAATTTCAGGTAACTAGTGAACACCCATTTAATTAACGCATCTCTGAATTAAATTTTATTCAGCTCGGTAATTTAACATTTAAATTAAGAACGCTTCAAATATAATTATTTATTTTTAGAAAACGTCTCTAATGGGAAATCTTAAAATAATTTTTCTTATTTTCTGAAAATATAATTTTAAAAGATGAAAGAAGATATAAATAAATAGGAATTAATGAAGCAAACTGTACGCACGTACAACGCTTGAGTTGTTGCGTGTATGTGCAGCCGGATTCGGATGCTGGTTAGTCCTGATGCTGCTTGGTGCAGGATGCTATCCTTTTGCTCTCGTAAATCGAATAGGGGACCAAGATAAACTCACAGAATTCCGACTGGCGGCGAATATTATCTGCAGGATAAATTTTATCCGCAGCTAATGAAATCTAATACAACAAATAACAAGGAAATTTGACAAAACTGCGCAAAATTACTCTTCTAATCTTAATTTAAATGCTGGAAATAATTTTCATTCTGGAATAATATTTGATAATACATCACACTTGACACCCTTTCCCCTATTCATTATTTTTTTTAAAGAATTCCCATGTTTGGTTTAAAGAGTAAATTTTTTTTTTGTTGAAAATAAACGTTTTTGTTAAAAATTCCATCTTATACAAAATTGATCTCTTTTTTTTAATTCGACCCTATTTAGAGAAAAAACCGCATTTTTGACTTGATAATTTGACTATTTTGTTGAAAATGGAACGGTTTTTGGTGAAATTTTAAACTTTTTTATTCGATAATTCGAACATTTGGTAGAAAATTCATCTTTGTATCGGTTAAAAATCCAACAATTTTGTTTAAAATTACGTCTTCTTGGTAAAAAAAAAAAAGTATTCTTGATAGAAACTTCATCTTTCTAGTTTAAAAATTTATAAAAATGCAACTGTTTTTGGTTGAAGATTCAATTATTTTTTTGAAACTTCTTTTTTCTAACGGTAAATTTTACTATTCTATGCTTGGTTGAAAATTCACCTTTGTGGATAAAAATTTAATTATTTTGTGGGATTTTAACAAATTTTGTTCTGGTTTTATCGAAATTTTGTCCTTTTTATTGTGTTTTTTATTGTGTTAAAAAGTCGCCTTTTTTGGTCAAAAATCCAACTGTTTTGTTCAAAATTTATCATTTTGATCGATAATTTAACTGTTTTGTTTAAAATTAGTCTTTTTGGTCTCTGTAGTATAAAAATCCAACTATTTAGTCGAAAATTCATGATTTTCTTTTAAAAGTAAGGCTTTTAACTGAAAATTCAACTTACATTTTTGGTTCGAAATTTATATTTTCCAGTAAATAATTCTACTATTTTGTTAAAAACTCGTCTTTTCTGGTAAAAAATTAATGTTTTTGCTTAAAAATCATCACCTATTTTCCTTTTTTTTGGAGAATTTCGTCTGTGAAGTCTACCAGAATTAATAAGCCCCCCATTTAGTATATAAAAGAAAGAGTGTTTTAAAATAAAATTTTTTTCTTGATAAAAATAATTGAAAGTGAAATCTAAACATCTAAATTTCACAGTTTATTGCGACCTTTATTCAAACCTCAAGATATCTTTTTTTTTTTCTTGAAATTACTCGGAAATATTTCGAGCCAATAAAGTGTGCCAAAATCGATTCGTTCGATTTCACGTTTCAGTTTTTTAGCGATGCTGATAATAATAGACCGTAAAAACCACTGGATCTCTGATGTTTAAAATCTTCGTATTATAATAACTTCGCAAGAAAAATATGATGGACGAGGTAGTAACTAACCAAATAAAAAAAAAAAGAAGAAAGAAGTAAATTGAATTAATATCGTCACTAGAAAGAAGTTTTATGCAATAATCAATAAATTAATTTATGATAATCCAAACTTCAAAGATTGCGAATTCTGAAGAAATACGATGCGCTGAAATTACGATTTCTCGTCAATTTAAAACTGGGATAAGAAGATTAAAGCCAAGATCCATGAATGAAGGCTTAGCAAACAAAATTACTTTTTCGAAGTGATTTTTATTTTGTAACACGAGGAAGTCTGTTGAATAATAATTGGATCAGCTAATAATAATTTAAAGAAACTTGCCCTTTTTACAGTATTTTTCGTTTTTTTCGCATGAATGAGAACTGAATTAATATAACGCAATAAAAAAATCCATCTATTTTTGGTTTAAAGTTAATTTTTATTATTTGAAAAGAATTTTTGGTTCAGAATTGATTTCTATTAATTTAAAATTATTTGTCTATTTGTTTAAAAATTGAATTATTTTGTTGTAAATTGAACTTTTTTGTCAAAACGTCTTCTTGCTGGGTCGAAAATTCATCTTTTGTTGGTAATTTTTTTTTTTGAAAGTTAATTTTTTTAAACTAAAAATTGTACTAGTTTCGACTCAGAATTGACCAAATTTAATTGTTTTATTGAAAATTCTACAAATATATTCAAAAGTCATATTTATTGGTCGAAAAATCAACTGTTTTGTTCAACATTCGTTTTTTTTAATAGAAAAATCGTGCTTTTGGATTAAAAATTCATCTTTTGGTAGAAAAAATAATTTTTTCCTGCTGCCAGGTAATTCTTTTCAATTGAGAAGTCACGATTATATTTGGGTTCAGAATTGATTTTTCTCTTAAAAATATTATTCCACGGTTCGGTCATGAAGTCATATTTTTTATCAAAAATTCAACAATTTAATTATTCTTTTCCTTTAATGCAACTTTTTGGTTTAAAATAAATCGGTATTGGTTAAAGATTTAAATAAATTCGTTGAAAACTCGTCTTTCTTGGTTTCTTTCAACTTTGGTTTATTTAAAATGGAAATATTTTTTGTTGGAAAATTTAATTACATGCTCGCTGCAAGTTATACTTATTTGCAAAATTTCAGTTTTTCTGTTGGAAATTTATCTCTGGTTGAAAATTCATCTCTTTTTGTACAAACTTAATTAATTTTGGTTGAACATGCAATTATTTGGTTTAGATTCAAACAAGTATGTTGAAAATTCGTCTTTTTTGGGTTTTTTTTTCAACTCTTGTTTATTTGAAATTGAAATATTTTTTTGTTTGGAATATCAACTATTACACTTTCTGTTAATAATAAATTTTTATTGGGTGAAAATTCGACCACGTGGTTGACACTTGAACTATTTTTTTCAGTTGAAAATTGAACTATTTTGTGGAAAATTTCATTTTTTCTTTTTGATGATTCAACTATTTTGTTCAAAATGTAATGTATTTAGACTTAAAATGGTAGGAAAAAGCCTAAATAAACTAATGTATTTTGTTTAAAAGAATTTATTCCCCCATACTCAGTAAAAGATTTGGTTGAATTAACAAAATATTTGTTGGTTAAAACATAGAATATGGTTATTATTTGGATAACAAAATGTTCGGTTGGCCCATCTATATTATTTTGGTTTGGTTTGGCCAAATATTTTTATAGTTGGAGTATTTGGTTGATTCAACAAGCCAGTTTTATTGGATCAATCAAATATTTTATTGAGTCAACAGTTCTTTTGATATAAGACAATTTTGTCTTGAGTTTGTTACCGTGAAAAATCGCCCAATTGGTCCTGTTTAGACAGCATTTTAGGCTGTAAGTCTGAATTTCATTGAGTGGACTTAATTAATCAAATGAATGAACCTGAAAACAATTTTTAATTAAGATTTTTATTTTTGTAATAAGATAAGTTTTGCTGGAATTTGCACACTGATCTGATGCTGTAATACAGGTTTTGGGGCACCTGCATTATTTTTGTTGGCCGTAATCATATCTCATATAATGACACCAAACGACCGAATTCGTGTTCAATATAAGAGCCCACTAAATTGCGTGACCGTGAATACTGAATATCATGAGGGTGAGAAAAATGAGAACTGAGAACCTTCAACACGCCGCCATTTTCTTTCGCCCCTTCATTGCTTTCTTTAGATTCTCAGAGGAGGTAAAGCGACATGTGGTTAGCGAAGAGAGTTCAACGCGGAGAGATTTAGGAGCACTTTTTAAAACACCCAGATCATGACCTAAGAAAATTTTATTTATTAAGTCTTTGACTTTAGAGAGACGGACATTTTATTCACAATTTAAAAAAAATGTATATTTGAGTACCATGCATTTTATTATTTTGCATAATACTTTTGTGCACAAATTTTAAAGTCGAAAATTACTTCTGGAACTTATGTATATAGTTTTAAAACTCTACTCTTTATCCCATATTCCCCGCTTTCCTCCCGTTTTGAAGAACAATGAAATCCAAATATTTTTCTTTCGAAGTTAATTCTTTTTTATTGAAAAGTCCACTATTATATTTTTTGATGAAAATTTAACTATTTTATTAAAAATTCATCTTTTTTTTTGTTGAATTAAAGTCTGCTTGATTTAAAAATTAACTTTGTTTTCGTTGCAATGTCAATTATTGTATTTTTTGTTAAAAATTCACCTTCTTTGATCGAAAATTCAATTGTACTGTTCAAAATTTGTCTTCGGACAGAAAATTCCTCTTTTGGTAGAAAAATCATCATTTTTGGTTGAATGTTAATTCTTCTGAATTGAATTTTGTATAAAATTGTAGATTTTAAAGCCAAAAAGACGACTGTTCTAAAAGTCAGTTAAATTTTTAACAAAAGAGTTAATTTTTGAATCAAACTTTTCAACTTAGAAAAGAAAAGTCTGTACTCTCATATTTTGGTTAAGAATTTATCTTTTTTGGTTGGAAACTTTATTAATTTATAGAAAATTCAACAATTTTCTTAAAAATTTATCTGTTTTCGTCGAAAATCAAATTTTTATTGAGATTTTTGTAGAAAAGTAATATCTTTTTGTTAAAAGTTAATTATTTTTAATTGAAAAAAACTCTTATAGTTTTGTTTCAGAATTCATTGGTTTTTTTGAAAATTTAATTATTTTATTCAAAATTAAACTATTTCTTTGAAAAAACATCTTTTTGGTTGATAATTCAACTATTTGATAAAAATTACATTTTTTTTATTGAAAATTCATATTTTCGAGTTGGAAATTCCACAATTTGATTTGACATTTTTTTAATGACTTTTTAGCTTGAAAACTCAGCTCTTTTCTCGACAATTCATCTCTTCGTAGAAAATATTTTTTGGTTCGAAGGTCAACTACTTTAGTAGAAAAATCAACTATTTGGTTAAAAATTAAACTTTTTTGTAGAAAATTCGTGTCTGCTGAATTGAAAATTCATCTTTTTTTGTTTGTTAAAAAGTCAGTTGTTTGGTAGAAAATTCATCTTTTTGGTTGAAGATTTAATTGACTTTTAGAACAGTCGTCTTTTTGGCTTTAAAATCTACAATGTTATAGAAAATTCAACTATTTTGTTGAAAATTAACTACTTTTTTTTAACATTCGTATATTTTTGGGTTAAAAATTTATCTATTCTGTAGAAAATTCATCTTTTTAAGTTTTTTTTCTTTATTAATTGAAAAATCTTCCTTTGTTGAAAATTAAACTCTTTTGTTAAAAATTAAACTTTCTTTAATATTTCTCTTCTTGCAAATTCTAAAAAAATCTACTTTGTTTAAAAATACAACCCATTGGTTGAAAATTTAGCTTTGCAGTTTAATACTTTAAAAATTTGGTTAAATATTCAACTA
>JAAAKG020139250.1:0-12412 GCA_010014905.2 Druon quercuslanigerum
AAGGGAAACGGCCTAATGGTGTAATAATAATAATAATAATAATAATAATAATAATAATAATAATAATAATAATAATAGTTAATACTTAAATATTCTTCATTAATTCTTATAAAGGCTTTCGATTTGGAATTGCTCAATTTCAAAAGTTCTATTTTTATGAATCCTTGTAACTTTTTCAAGGGAAAAGTGACAAACTTGATCATCGAGGTCTAGGTTAATTTGCAAAGGTGCTGGGTGTCACCCATGCACTCATGATTCAAGATTTCGTAAAGTGACGTTCAATATTCACCAACAGGTAAGTAACATTGTATCGGCTTTCGTTGCTACTACGACCAGTTCGATCGATTTTCCAAAGTCACTGACCTTAACAGTCATGCACGACGGTTATGTTAATACTATATATATATGAGAACATTGCAACCTGTATTATATAAAAAAAAGCTTGTTTCAGCCGCAGCTATCTAATTTAATCCCTATAATTGATCATCTCGATCACCTTGAAGCCCGCAGGTGCCCCTAACAAAAGGATTCAGAACCACTCTTTTTATCTACTAGTATACAAAAACCACTTAAATTGCCGTCTAAAAAATCAGGGCTATTCAATTTTCAAATGATAGAATTTAGAACAAAGAAATCACGAGAATGCAAAGTGGAAAAATTCTAAAATAAAAATAAATCAAACTATTAGAGTTTGAACATTCTGAATTTCTAATCGTTTAAGTATACTTTCCGAGTTCAATAATAATTAAAAAGATCATAGTTTAAAATTCAGCTTAGAAAAATGAAATAATATTACCTTTAAAAAGGAATAATATAAAAAAAATGTTCCAAATTAAACAATGTAAAATCAGAAGTGCTTAAAATAGTGTAATTTCAAATTGAAGCATAGCAATGTTAAATAATTTCAAAACTAACTCATTTCCGGGGGTTTCAAAAAAATTCTCCTGTTTTTTCCAGTTCAGTGATCAACCTATTCATTATAAAAATCTTTTAAAGTCTCTAGCATATTGAATTTCTGTTTTTCATCTTTAGTTAAATATACTTATTATAAATCAATTTAATCTTTACCATTATTTGCGTTACCGTAAAGTGGGGCAAAGTCGCTTGATCATGCAGGCTAAAGTTGCTCACCTCCTATAATTTATATGTATTTCTAACTTCAATATCAAATTTCCTACGCAAAAAAAGATGAATGATTGTTGTAATTAGTAGAGCAGTCAAACTTTATTTTGACATTTATTTGGTGCGAATTTACTGGTGAGCAACTTTACCCTACATGACCTACTTTAACCCGTTTTGCGGTATTTTTAAACCAAAAAGCACAGATAGTGAAAATTATAAAATTAATCGAATGGTTTATTGAGCTAAACGAAAAAAAAATTGTGGTTTGACATCCAAAAAGAGTAAACAAAAGTTTGAAATCGGTTAATATCTTCCGATCCCTTTTTTGATTTCAAAATAAAAAAATTTGAAAATTACATAAAAACTTCCCTATTGCTTTGAAAATTATGGCAAATTTTTCTAATGTACAGTTTTTGCTAGCGAATAATAATAAAAAAGTCTAGGTTAACAATTTTTTTTTCTTAATTTAGAATTTTTTGAAAATGGCTTTGGATTGAGTCCTATGCACATATTTTTGAAAAAGTTGAATACGATAAACCTGAGATTTCTTCAGCTTAAATCAAAGAAACATACTGTTATTTTGTTTTTTCAAACAAAAAATTAGTTATGTTTCCAGCGCTAAAAAATTGTCAATTTTACTTCTTTTGTGATTTTGACAGCTTGCCCAGACTAAGCTTTCAGACGTAAAAAATAATTTCGTTGTTGCGGCAAAACGATATTTTCGTAGGAATATGCTGACGGAAACATTGCATATACATATTCTCCCCTATGAGGTTGGGGGTTAAATGCGAGGGAGGATACTTGTCAATGGTATCCCGTTTTTGCATATTGTTATTGCACATATGGGCATAAAGATGCGTTTGCTGCCCCCCCCCCCCTAATAACTTAAAAAACTATTTCCTGAACTTTAATAGGTATTCGCAGAAAAAACAGGATACCATTGACGAGTATCCTCCCCACGCATTAAACTCCCAACCTCATAGGGGAGAATGTGTATATGCAATGGTTCCGTCAGCTTATTCCTACGAAAATATCGTTTTGCCGTAACAGCACAATCATTTTTTTCGACAGAAAGCTTAGTCTTAGTAAGTTGTCAAAATCGCTCAATAAAAACGTAAATTTGAGCATTTTTGAACGCTGGAAACGTCACTAAAAAATTGTTTGTTAAAAAAAAAAATAACGATATGTTTCGGTGATTTAAGCTAAAGAAATATTAGGTTCGATGCATTTAACTTTTTTTTAAATGTGTACATAGGACTCAATCCAAAACAACATATTTTTTGGCCACTTAAAAAAATTCTAAATTAAGCAAAATATTTTTTTTCAATTTATAATTTTTTATAATGATTCACTAGCAAACACTGTACGTAAAAAAAATTCGTCATCATTTTCGAAGCAATAGGGAAATTTTTTGGAATTTTCAAATAAAAAAGGTAACAGAACATATTTAACGATTTCAATTTTTTTGTACTTTTATCGGATGACAACCCACAGTTTTCCTTCGCTTAGCTCAAGCGATTCGATTCATTTCATAATTTTTACTCCGCCCTACTATACATTCTTTCTTTGTTTATTGTTTTTTTATTGGAAAGAGTTTTCTGTTTGAAATGCCGATGGACCATTTTCCATTATTATGGAAAATTATAATCTATAATCCATTAGCTTCCACCAGAATAAATATTGGTATAGATATTCTCTGGCAGATAAAATAACTTGCAATTTTCCACGCCGTCTGCCCGCCTGATCCTTGATATTTTCACTCCTTTTTATAGGTGGATTATAATTAATTATTCGCGAGAAAAGAAATTTCTTTACTGTAAAAGTATAAAATAGATAGTAGAGGCATCAGATATGCTGGGGCAAAATTTACTTCATAACAATATTTCCCGAAACTTTGGATACAAAACACCTTAACATGCCAGAGAAAGCAACGTATTGTCGTTTTAATCAGTGAAGTTTTTAAAGTAGTTTTGAATAAAATAAAGTTTTACTGTGTGACGCTAATGACAGGTATTCTTCGGGGAAAGTCTACGACTTTTTTTTAAATTTAAGAATGTTTGCTGCATATACATTATACATTATTACATTATTTTAATTTTCAAAATGATGCCAAATCCTTGTTCAAAGATAATAATAATTACGCAAATTTTTTTCCAAATTGAACGTATTAATCAAAAAATAATTTGGTTGGCACAGTCAAACAGACTTTTTTACTTTTATACAAACCAACAAATTTGTTTGGAAAAACTAAATTTTTGTTCCGATAATCAAACATTTTTGACAGTGTATATAAGAAAATATATTTCATAAATACTCTCAATGAGGAAGCAAATTGCTTGACAGATGAGCACCATACGATTCTGAATACAGCAAAGTGAAAACATCCGAGATTGAATTCTCATTTACTTTTTTCAAATTCGAATGGAAGTATTTGCAGTAGGCTTGTCCAAATTTGGTAGGCTTTATTTAATGCAATATAAATTTTTTTACTTCTTAAAGAAATGTGTTACCCTATAAGAATACTAAAAGCATAATTCATAAATGAATTAATAATTCTAATAAAAAAGTGAAGTGTTTAGGGGTCGACCAATTTTCCGGGACGACTAGACACAACCTAAAACCAAATGTAATGGATTTGTAAATAACCTTTTGAAGAATAAAATTTTCTACTGCTCATTATATTCTTAACAATAAACGATGCATGTAATTTGGTTCATTTTATTAATGATTATAAAATTTCTAATAATTTTGAGAATGACAGTACATATTTGAAGTACATCCTTACGGTTGGCGAGCGTTAAACTGTAAGCCCAAAATTGATATATCTATCTTTCTCACTTCACTGGTCGAAGTCTAAAAAAAATTATTTTCTTGAAACAGCCACTACTTTTTCCAGATGCAGGCTATGTTATACTATCCTGTATACATATACTTTTAGGATTTCATATGGAGCCAAAGGTTCCTGTGTTCTGACAAAAGTTCATATATAAGCATCTTGTTAGAATATTCGGCTCAAGATTTGGGGGTCTCGTTGTTTGCACTCTTCTCTTTACTACAAGAGATCGATCGCGCGCATGAGCGCATGTGTCTTCTACCTTAAAATTCTATACTGCACAATTATGGTATTTTAAATATTTTTTAATTGTCTATGACAAAGATCGTTTTGCAGTTCAACTTCAATAAAATGGGAGGTCCACACCCTAACCAACTCGAATTAATCTGTAACAATCCCAAGCAGGTATTCAATCCTCTTCAACCCTCCTTAATCCGTCTGTAAACTACAAATTCAATCCGACTCAATTAATTAGTGCGAATCCGAAGCCAATTTGATTGAATCCCACGCCAATCGAAAACGAATTTTCATTCCTTCTTAATCCGATGCTCAATCACAATAAATCCGAGACTCATCTCAAGCAAGTTTTAATATTTTCAATCCTCTTAAAACCGTGCGCTCAGTTCGAGTGAACTGGAAACTAATCCGAACCCAAATTGCAATCCTTTTGAATCTAGTGTCAACAAAAACGTAAATCCTAACACACCTGTTAATCCTTTTTAATTAATCCGATGAATTCGAGGCTCATCCAAAAAATAATGTCAATCCTCCTGAACATGCGCTCAAATATCAACTTCAATTCGAATCAATCCGAACTCGCCATTCATATCTCCGAATTTACATCAAGGTTTGTTTTACTATCCCTTCAACATTGAATCTGGAATATCAACACAAGGTTTTCTAAATAATCGGTGAGTATAGAAAATCATATTAAAGTAAGTAGGGAAAGTGTAGACTACAAGGATATGTCTTTAAATTTTTGTAACGGGTTGTTTAATCATCCCTTGCTTAGAGAAGCAGAGAAATTAACATTTCATAAGGAATAAATCAGCAAAGATTTTTGTGTATATGCAAGATTTTCAATAGAATTTATTGTCAGGGTAGTTAAATCATTCCTTGAAAATTGAAACAATGAATTAGACATTTTATACGGGATAAGGTAGCACATATTTTTAACCCGCTGGGGCGCATAACTGCACATGTTTAAGTCGTGCTTTACAATTTATTATTGAATGTAGGAGGTCTTAATAAAACACCTTTAAGTAAGCAATCATTTATTTAATGTTTTATAGAAATAAAGGAAATTTGTTCGTAATGACTTTCTTGTTGAAATAGTAGAAAATATTTCGTAATGGCAAATAGTTGATAATAAGTACTAAAAGGAAAATAGAAAAATACTAAATGGATTAATAAAGGAGGATATGTATGCATAAATCAGTCTTCTTCATAGATTAAAATGCAACTCTGGCATACAACAGTAATGGCACGCTGACTGTGCTTTTTGCAGACATTGTTCTAGCAGGCATCACAGGTTGTGTTAGTTTTGATGTAATGTTGCAAGAACTGCGACATCTGGTGCGTTTTATATTAAACTAGGAATACCTGGACCCATTCTCGCCGTACTATTTGAACTTTTTTAGCCAACAAAATAACTTTAAAACATACACAGAAGTGTCTTTTAGCAGGATTTGCATTAGAATTTATAGTCAGGGAAGTTTAATCCTTCCTTAATTATGGAAACCAAGAAATCGATATTTTATACGGGTTAAAGCACCAAAGATTTCTTTAATAATACATTCATCGACAAAATCATTTTAAAACATACATTCTTGCAAAGAAACGGCTTCCTGTGTATGTTTTAAAGTGAGTTTGCTGATCAGTGTATTAAAACAAAAATCTCTGGTGCTTTATCCCGTATGAAATATCGATTTCTCCGTTTGGATAATTACAGGATATTTAAACTACCCTGCTAATGAATTAAACAATCCTTTACAAAAATTCAAAGACATATCCTTATCGCATTTCTATACTTACTTTAATATGATTTTCTATCTTCATAGATTAATCAGAAAATCTTGTGTGATTTTAGTTACTGAGAAATGTCGATATTCTAGATTCAATGTAGTAAATTCAGAGATATATCCTAATAAGTAAACTTATTTTGTATTTATTTTGAAGTCATTTGCTACTATGAAATTTTAATCAGAACATCTCTTCTCGTGTTTTTGTTTAATAAGGAATGTCATTTTCTTGAGTTGAATGTTTGAAGGGATGTTAAAACATGCTGTATATCAAAAAAAAACTTTAATCCTTCTAGTTCGTATGCATGAAATTTAAAGTAAGTAAGTAAGTAAGTCTGATGGTCAAAATGTGAAACTTTTAGTCAAATCTATCGGAGGGTTTCAGAAAAAAAACATTTCACTAAAATAAACATTTTTCTATTAAAAAAAGATATAAAAATTGAAACTTTGACAAGTGTTTGTCTAACATCTGTCAATCGTTCTTACTTTTTTTCTTTCGTATTTTTGATCTGCCGGTTCAAAAATAAAAACAAAAATTAGATTGCATTTTTTTTTACAAAAATGCATTTACTGTAAATTTGATGCAGAGTCCTTTGATCAATAATATTACTAATGGTTATTATCAATACTAATTTTTGAAGTTTTCGCGTACTACCGTTTTCGAGATAATTCAAAATTTTTAATTTTTTTTTAAATTTCCAACATCTTTTTACTAAGTTTGTTCGTGTTTGCTGAAGAACTTTAACAAACTGTTTATAAAACTCTAAACATTCTGTCAGTTTTTGCGTATCCCTAATAGTCTTCAAGACATCTAAAAATGTTCATTTTTCGAGTTAGTCATTTGCAAAATCCTTAAAATTCCATTAGGTTTTAGTGTGTGTCCATCTAAGAAATACACTTGGGCCTGGAAAGAAGATTGGTTTCGGGCATTGCTTTGATCTTATCTCCGAGGCAACCAAATGTAAAATTTCAGTGGCGTGTGAACAATTTCCTAATTTTGCGTAATATACGTACGAAAGTCCCCGCACACTGCTCGCGTTGTCTGGATGAGTAGCAATTCTAGGAATACCTTAACTCGAGGCCCCAGTGAAATTGATTTTTTTTGTATTTGAAAAAAAATTCACTGGTTTAGTTCGAAGTGGCCGAGGACCGTTCCCCTTTATAAAACCTACAAAATCGTATTTTATCTATATTTCTTTATATTTACAACGAATCTAAAATTGAACAATTTAAACTTTTCTTGTAAGGAAAAATGTTTTATTTTTGTATATGATGAAAAACATGTGCATATGCTTCACTTATACCCGTAGAAGTGACCAACACTGTACAGTTCATATGTATGTTTTGTTGCGAGTATAAAAAAAAAAGATTTTTCATAACATAAGTTATTCCCCATTCCTCCAATTTACGTATATAGCTATTTTAAAAAATCCTAGTGACGGAGAAACCAACAAAAGCCTTGTTACAGAAAATTTTTTCTCAATATTTTCTGGTGCCAAGATTCGAATGAAATTTAGGGCAATGAAACTGTCAGATTCAAAAGTATGAGCATTTCAAATTTTTTAACCTATTAACATTTGCAATGATAAATTGAAGTAATTGTACAAATTTTTAGTTATTTATGTTTGAAACGATGTTTCAAACGAGTGCTTAGTTACTGAGAAATATGGAAATCTTAACACCATATGAATGCGGCAGTCTAAATCAAATTCGCATATACTGCTCTCAAATTTCTTTAAGATTACCGAGATTTTCAAAACTTCTCGCGATCCGGACTCTGCATGGGAAATCAAACTCGACTGAACTCGGCGGCCTTTGGATGGATTCGGTTGTTAGTTCGTCTCACAAAGGCAGTGTATGTATCACGAAGGTATGAATTTGTGAATGCTTCGCGGTGTGAATGCTCCACGCTTGACGAAAAATTCCCAAGATTTCTAAGAATTCCAAAAGTTCCACGAAGAGTTCTCTTAAGGCCAAGGGCGTCGCTACCGCAATATCAGCCATATTAATGATATGGGGCCCCCAAAGTCTGGGGGCCCCCAAATAAGAATAAATGAAGCATTTTTAAGAAACCCATAAAAGAATGAATAATAAGAAAAAGTCCACCAAAGCTCTATATTATTTGGTCTTGGTGAAGTACCATGAGGCTACCGCCAGATAAGACTAAAAGTCGTTCAATTTATCTTGTTCAATTTGAAATTATACAATCTTTACAATTTTATTGAAACATTACAAGACATAAAAGATTTTCAGCAGGTCAGTTCACTAATTCTCGACGATAAGTGATAAAGGGATTATGAAATGTATATCGTCATATTGAAAGGGGAGACGTAGACTATGAGGTTTCCAGAATATATGTATGTATCTCTGTTACGAGGCTTCATGGACGACTTTCCGTACTCGGGCAAGCTCGTTCTCTACACTTCCGGTTCATTGTATGTCGGCAACATGATAAGTTTACATGAGGTGAGGCGAAGGTGCAATGAAACTTAGGTGCACTCCGGTGTCATGTGTATGAGAATTTTACACAAGATTTCAGCATGCGTATACACTGTGCATCCTGTAAAAGTAAAGTGAAAAAAGGAGGGATCAGTCAACTACGATCTTATGAAGGACATGATTGTGATCAGCTTGCGTCCTTCGCACCTTTATAGCATGAAGAAGCACCGTTTAGAAAGTCATTGCTATTTTCCTGCACTTACACATATACAGTACTAATTCGCACAACACGATGAATCGAATCTATGCCGGATTTATTGTTCTAGTTGTCCAGGTGCAGCTAACAGGCAAGGCGCAAACAGCGCTTTCGTAAAAAAAAATTGTCGCACTCGATGTTTTTGCATATTCTCCTTCGGAATATGCCCCTGAATAAGGATCGAGATCTTGCCGGCCGAAAAAAATACGGAATTAAAATAAGTATCAAACTAGCATCTTCCGAAGAAAAATATCCTCATGTATAAATAAAAGTATTAAAAAAGTAGAATTTTAAAGCAAAATTTATTTCATTTTTCTATCTGTAAATATCTGCGTCCTCAATACTACATTTAAGGAGAAAGGAATCTCTATTAAGTGAACAATTGTTGTTTATTCGTTTTTTTTCGCATCTTGCATATATTGACCGTAAAATGAAAATTTTTATTATTGATAACATTTTTCACGATAAAAACAAAAAATATGCGTTTAACCAAAAAAATGGTCCGAAGAAAATTTGTAGATACTTTTGAGATGATAAATTCGCTCCTTGGCATTTTTTCATATCTCGTAGTATAGTTATGCTGGAAAATGGAATTTTTAAATGAAAATTTTCAATGGATAAAACCAGAACAGTTGGTCAAAACTGGATGGTTACCGAACTCGAAGACACAGAAGGAAAACCCATTTCTTCCCAATCAGTGAGTTCAAAAACGTTAAGTTATAATCAAATCGGCGGAACTCAATGTTCACATCAAATCAATGCATTCTCATGAAGGTGAGAATGTAAAAATTGACATACACGAAAATATAAAAACTATGGAAATAAGAATATTTTTAAGAATATTTTAAAGCACAATTTGCTAACGTGCAGATTTTGATTTCAATCCTTTCGTTTTTTCAACAAACCCTCTAATCTCTAATGTATATATACTACGCCATTTTAAAATAATCTTACGAAACCCATAGACTGTTCTTCTTTGATACCTTTTTTAGGTAAGGAATTCACCGGTGCATAACTTTCTTTAATTTTTTTCTTTTTAATAAAAAGAAAATTAAATTTGTGATTACGGCGATCATTTTTTTATCACTTTACTGCAAAAAGTATAGTCTTGTATGAAAAAAGTATCAAAAACGTACAAAGCGTAAAACAATAAATAAAAACCATTTACTGAAGTAATTAATCAATGTTATTACAGCTGAAAATGCATACTTAAATATTATATGACCCATTATTGAACGCCATAACAAAAATTTAATTACCCTAACTTGTTGCTCTACATTCTAAAGTTCAATTAGTGTTTTGCGCACAATCGGCGCAGTATGCGCTAACAATATATTTAATTTAAAATAAATTATAACGAAATTAAATATGCATGATGCTAAATTTAATAATAAATAGTAAAAATAATAAAATAGTGTAATTCGTTATAGACTGATACATTTATTACACTTTTGCAAATTATTTACAAAACTTTAAAAATTTTTTATTAACGGCTTATTTTTTTAAATGAGTTTCCAAAATTAATCTCGATCTCAAAATCAATCTTTACTTTTGAATTAGATACATGTAAATTTCAAGAATTATCTACTATTTCTAAATGATACTCCTTTGAAATTTTTTATTTGTTTTGTCCTTAGAAGTATACTTTTGTCTCGTGCGGAACGTCTTGGGATTCTTTTCCAGGTTTTGCCATAAATATTTATAAAATTGATGTCATTACGTCTAATCTGCAATCTAGGGTTTTCGACCGAAACAAAATTATTTCCGTTTCCTGTTCTTGTCGCAGAAAAGTCTCTGAAACTTTTATGAGCATTCGGTTAGGGTTCGCGTACCCGATATTACAGCGTTGAGTTCACCTGTAAATACTATAGCAGATGATTCATAGTGTTTCGAGGACACTGTACGATCATAACGGTACTCCTGACGAATCAGCTTCCATAGTCCATACGTTGCCGTTCCCCTTTTATTCACAGCAAAGGAACCCTAATTGTATTTTTGCTAACTAACGGGTCAGTTTTAAATTAATTTATGATGCTTTTCAAAGTTGAATAAAATGGTAACAAAAAAGCGAGCCAAAAAGTAGAGTGCTTTGACTTAAATTCCCTATAAGTCTTGATTCAAATTTGATTTTTATGTGTGTAATATTTAAGGTGAAATTCACAATATCCGGGAACATATATGTTATTACACCAAACCATTTTATAATTACGTTATTATTTGAAATTTAATAAATTTATGGGTGTTACATCTCGGTCGTATGTGACGATGCAAGATTTAATTAGTTTTAATATATTTAAAACATTTAAAGAAACAAATCATGAAACTAGAAGTTTAACAAAATACGTCACCTTCGCCCTTTAAGTATTTTAAAATATTTCAGCCAGAACTGTTTTTATTTTCATAAATACTCTTCTGATGCGTATTTTAAAAAAGAAATTGCATCAATTCATTATTTTTCCAAATAAAGAAAGCTATTATATGTAAAAGACTAATATGAGAATCGACATTTGCCATTGTCGCAATGCCTAACTCCAGCACCATATTCTACGCCTCCCTATTTTTGCCTGCGATTCAATTTCTACTATTACAACTACTTATGCAACTGACCTTTCTAGTCCGCGTGATCCAACAAAAGATCAGAAACATATGAAAAATTTAAAATCACAAGATATAGATGAAAATACTGAAGTGGATGATGAAGAAGTTTTCCTAGATTTAGAAATGTGCTCCACATGTTTGGGGAACAGAAAGTGCCGTCTGCCGAAAAAAATTACAACTAATCTCTGCTAATAAACATAAGAACAAACAATCAAGAGTGATTTTGATGAAACGCACTCAGAAACGTTACATTATTATACGTACCATGTAAGATAGCATTACAGATAAGAAAACTAAGTAATATATTACGACAAGGTGAAAAAGTGGACGGAATGGTGTTGGTTATGCATATTGTTAGTGACAAAAATTTTAATTTTAATTTATAATTTTCGAAATAAGGAAAGAGGCTGAAACGCAGATCGGAAAAGAATTTGAAGGAGATAACCTTGATAACCCGCAACGAGCTTTAATTGCGTACTTGGAAAAGGAGACGCCGAAGATATGGAAGTGGATGAGGAAATCATGGAAGAGGAACAACTCCCAAAAATAATAGAAGATGATGCAGGTTGCAGATACACGAGCTCGGCCATTTATCATACAGTGTAAAGTAAGGGGCCTTCCATAAAATACGTTATTTCTTTCACGTTCTTTACTGAAGCCAATAATATAAGTCCAAAAATGTTACAACACAAAATAAATAAATGTTAAGCTTAATAGTAGATTTTTAAACCAGAAAGATTAAGCTATACTTTATATAGTGTTTTTTTTAATTTTAAGTCATCATCATGGTCGACTAAAACTAAAGGTTTGTTCAAAAAAAGTAAAGGACTAAACTTGGCTAAGTATTTGCTATAAATTATAAACCAACCAAAGTGCAGTCTACGTATTCTGTATGTCTAGGTGAATGATTTTTGGGTTAAAATCATTTACATAAAGTGAGACGATTTAAAAAATGAATACCGCGAGGATTTTCAAATGTACACGGAGAAAAATGGATGTTTAAATGTAGATGTTTAAAGGGTAAGATTGTCCCACCTAATATGCAGATATTTATGCCAAATATCTGCTATCTTTTTGAGATTTTAGGCGTAAAAATATTTGTATGTTAAACTGAAACACATTCAGATGTTAAAATCGTCCGAG
>JAAAKG020139251.1:0-12412 GCA_010014905.2 Druon quercuslanigerum
AAGAGTATCTTATTAGATCAAAGTGTGTAGTTAATCTCCGGTTACTTAACCAACTGTATTCTCCAATGATTGGGCATTCGCTTAACAGCATTTAATGCGCAAAAGAAATGCTGTTTCAAATTCGAGTTTTCCAGCTCTCTTATAACATGCTCACGATTAGATAGTCAAAACTGAACTCAATTATTTTTTTGAAAATGTGGGTAGGAAAAACAAAATGTGAATAAAAGCCTGGTGAGCTGTGGTGCACTGTTTAATGGTAAATGAAACCTTGATGCACTCAAAAATTGCTGTGAACCATGTTTGTTTTTATTCTGGGGATTAACGAGCGGAGCGTCAACGCATCAAAATATTATCTAATATTAAAAAATTAAAAAGTTTAGATTTTTCTTATTGTTGAAACTACAAATGACTTTGGTTCAAAAATTTAAGAGGATGTCTAAATTGAAACTTATGTCCGCAATTAGCATAGAAGTTATACGTATGATGGACACATGGTTGATAAGTTATATAACTTTAGGAAAATAGCTAAAATCGCTGTACAGAAATAAATCGACTTGCTTTGAATTATTTTTATTCATAATTTAAATTTAAAAAAAAATTCTTTACTTTTCTAATTTGAAGAGGTGCTTAGATTTTTAGCTATATCTACGATGCAGAGACAACAACTTTTTTTGATGCGCCCCAGTGTAAATAATATAACTGATTAAAATATAAGATTTATTAATTTATCATTTTCATTTTGGATATTTCTACCAAAAAATATTATAATATTCTCTAAATATTACACACACATAATTAAAACTCTTATCGACTAAAATCTCTATTTATTTTTCTTTGCGCTTCTTTATCTTAAAAAAAAAAAGAATCAACATTATATTCCACCTACTATAAAAATTATTAGTTGATAAAAAAAAAATTCCGTATCATGTCGCTTGAATTATATTAAATGAGATTTTTGTTATTTATCAATTATATATTTAATGAATAGATTTCAAGTTCGTCCTGAAGAGCTGGAGTATCCACGATATTAAAAAAAATTATCCCAACAAATTTTTTTTCTTAATTAAGACATGTTTATGTTAGAAATAATCTTTAATACATCCAGAAAAAATTTAAGTTAAAGTTTAAGAAATAATTTATTTATTTTAATTTCTATGAATTAAAAATAATTACTTCCTTATCAAAATAAAGTTATTTTTATTGTTTTTTATTGTTTGAAAGGTGACGAAAAGAAGTGTTTAATTAAAGATAATTGTTTAACACAACAAACAAAAAGTTTTTACAATTTCGGGGATTGAAATGAAAACAAAATAATTATTTAAACACCTGTTCAATTTCACCTCACTTTATTTTTTTATCAAATAATCTTTTTTGTTAACTAGCTTGTTTGAATCTTAAGGAAACTTTAAAACAAGCCTCAAAATAAATGTGAACACTTCCTGTAATGATTTTTTCCCCACATTTATTGTAAATTCATATCCGAATAAATTACAATATTAAAAAAATTTCCTGTCCTTTTGGAACATCAAATTTTTAAACATCGATTTCCTAGCCGAAATCTTTAAGTCTTATTATGTATTACTTATTAAGGTTTCAAAATTTTTGTGGCGCAACTATTATTTAGAAAAAGATTTAAATAATTTCTTTTAAAAAATTAATATCAATTACATTTATTTATTAAAATAATGTATACTAAAAAAATATTTCTTAGAAATTATGGGAACTGTTTCTTTAGGATAATTTTTTATAAGACCAAAAATACTTTAACAATGACCAAAATTATTTTAGATTAGAGACAAGATTTTACGCCAACAAAAATTTATTTTCTTGAACCAATGAAATTGTTTTAATCAAAAGTAGTTTCTTTGAGTGAAAGAAACTTTTTTTGAACTGTGTGCTAATAATTATTTTTTTCTGGTGCAAAGAAATTTTACTTTAACCAAAAATCTTTTATCTACGTGATAAATGAAACACACAGAAAAATATTTGCCTTTAATTCTAAAAATACCTCTTCTTTAACATATTTTTTTTAGGCCAAAAATACATTTGAAATTGAGATAATCATATAAAAAATGTAATTTAACAAAAAAATATTTTAATTTAACAAAAAAGCATTTCTTTAAATCAAAAAAAGTTTCATGTGAATCTAAGAATCTTTTGTCTAATTATATAAATGACAAACATTATTTTTATTCTCAAATATTGAGACACTTTAGCATTGGAGGTGTATAAATTTGAACAAACTTTATTTATTCTTTTGCACGAGTTTCGATTGTCAAATAAAATAAACAATTTCGTAAGTAATATTAATAGTTTGAAGAAAATGTTGAAAAATATTTCATATACGCTTGAATTGCATCCCATAAAAATTGTTATATTTATAGATTATATTTGAGAATTTAATTTTCAATTAATTTCAGGTAATCGAACCAGTTATGGCTTTTTTTTAAATCAATGGAACGGATTTTATAATATCGGAACCATAAACTGTCTGATAATCTGTCATAAAATATAATAAATATTAAAATTTCTGCGAATTTTTGATCACAGTTAAAGAACTTATTAAGTGATCAAGTCTAGTTGTTAAAATTAACTATTTAAATATTCTAAATTATATTCAATATTTTTATATCATATGTATTGTATGCTTATTTTTTGTTTTTTTTTTAAGTCGCTTTTCCAAAAATTAAAGATTTTTATTTTCAAACTTATTATTAGAAAATTTTAGCGATGTTTTTTTACGAGCAACTTTTCTCTATTGGTTTTTTTTCTTACCACGTATCGTTTTCCAAAAAATTTAAATTATTTTTCTTATTTTTAATGTCCCGTTTTTATTTTTGTAAAAACTACGCGTCCAATCAAACAATAATTGCTTACAAATTTGTAGCTCTTTCTTAGATAAGCAAATTTGGTCTTTTCATTTGTATCATATCTTGTGTCTTTTTTTCAAACATCTTATTTTTAGAATTATTAATTTTGTTCTTTACAATTCAAGCCATAAACACGTGTTTCAAAAAAAATATTAACAAATTTGTAGCTGATTTTAGAACAAAAGAAAGACGCGGTGTAAAAAAAATCAATTTGTTCAATTTGCAATTAACAGAATGTGATAATTCATCAATATTAACAAGAGTGTTTGTTTAAACAATTTATTATTATCGTTAATAATATTCTTTTATAAAAATGCTAAAAATTGCACTTTTAGTCGAATTTTCAATTAAGATAAGTTAACTAAGTAATTGAGGGGCCGGATCGTATAAGGGCGTATAGAATTTTCTCGTGCGAAATTACAGTCGCCTCGAGGCTTCAAAACAAATTTTGGATTTAAAATTTCTGAAGGACTTTAAGATGTCCTTCGATTGACAATATGATAGGAATTCAAAACTGTTGTATTAAAAAATTATTATTAATTTTTTTCTGAAGCTCGACGCGAATCGAACACTTGTAACTTCCAGCGTTTCGTTTAGCGAGGGAATTTTAAGGAGGAAAAAACTTCGCGCGACAAAAATTCGGAGAAAGGTATAATAAAGTTTTTTGGAAAGTTTCAGATCAAAATGTTTAATAGTTTAGAAGTAGTTATGATTTCAGTGAAAGTCAGCGCTGGAGTTGTCGAGCTTACTATGCACTCCGCTGTGCCATGTTCTCTCACTCGAGAGTTTTTGCTTATAATATGATTTAATGAATAATTTAACAAAATATTCATGGACACTTTGTCTAAATCTATTTCAAAAATAAAACAGATCAGTTAGTCCTTAACTATGCCCTGGACAGTGCAGATTGAATTATATTTTAAGCTTAATAAAGTTGAATATCTTACAAAAACTCCAGCGCGGATATTCACTAAAATCTTAACTACTCCTAAACTATTAAATATTTTGATCTGAAACTTTCCAGAAAACTTCATTATACTTTTTTCCGAATTTTTGTCGCGAGAAGTATTTGCCTGCTCAAAATTCCCTCGCTAAACGAAACGCTGGAAGTTACAAGTATTCGATTGGCTCCGAGCATCAGAAAAAAATTAATAATAATTTTTTAATACAACAGTTTTGAATTCCTATATATTATATATATTTTTTAGCTGATAATGGTCACGAAATTCACCTAGAGAAAAGTCCAATGTATGCTTTCAACCCCATAATAATAATAAAAAATCCAAAAAAATCCACCCCTAGTAATCTTAACGAAATAGGTCCAAAGTTTCTCCACGTAAAAGAGCCAACAAATTTTAAAATTAGATAAGAGTCATGCAAATGCCCCTCGGAAAACTCCAGATTATGTTGTGAATCCTCAAATAATATTTATAAATTCCAAAAATCCACCCTTATTATTCTTAGCGAAATAGATCCGAAGATTCTTAATGTAAAATATACAATAATTCTTCAGATTAGAAATAGTCGCCAAAGATACTTTCCAAAAATTCCAAAATATGTACCCAACCCTAAAATAATACTTAGAAACCCAAAAAATCAGCCCCCAGTACTTCTTCGAGACTATTCCAATAAAATTACCAGAGATGATATTTAGGGGTTGCGTTGGGGGTTGAAATGGGTGCCTGTAGTATTATTTCCGGCCTAGGATAAATAATAATTTATAAAGATACTCGATTTTTTCGCACTTAGGGATCTCAGTAGCCTTGTGAAATCGACTTTCACTCAAATCGCAACATTTCCTTAAAATTTTGAAATCTGAAATTTTACTATCTGCCATTTTTATTCAAATTTTTGGATATTTGACTTATGAAAAAATTTTAAAAAAAGTGGATCACAACTGGGGCCACTTGCTATCTAATGTTAACATTAATACCTTTAAAAACATTAATAATAACCGCAAAAACTATGTGAAAAAACTTTTGAAATTTAAAATTTTTATTTTCCCCTAGCTGAGCAACCAAGAGGTACATTTGAAAATATTGGATTACAAAATTATAAACGACGGGGGTAAAATTTTTTGGTCTCTGTCTGTGTATGACAGATCAATATTTTTCCAGTCGAGTCAGCCTTTGATTTTTTTAAGGGCTCCAAAATAAAGCTTAAATTCGTTAAAAAGATATTTGCAACAAAAATTAAAAAATCTAGAGCATGTTTAAAATTTGAAAAAATTTTTTTTCTAAATTTAAGAAATTTTTCTACAAATTTTTTGCAGATGGATAAGAGACTTGGTAATCATACAAATACAATTTTCAATTTCGAAAAAAATTATAAAAGTTATGTATTTTTAAAAATTTTGAAAATGTTAGAAAAAAATATTTTTCTGATAGATTAGGAAATATCATTCAAAGTTTTTTTTTATTTCAAATATAGTTAGAAAATATCTGAGTTAAATGTTTCGATTATACCAAAATTGAAAATTTAGAGCTTTATTCAGAATTCAAAACAAAATTTGCTAGTAATAGATTTTAATTTAAAGTCTATTTATAGAGTATCTCAATATTTAAGGAAAAAAATTAATGCTAATCATTCATACATTAAGACAAATTATTCTTAAATTTACATAACCTTTTATTTTTATTCAAAGAAACACTTTCTTGTTTAAATTAAAAATTGTCTTCCTTTTTAGTATTTTTTTTTATTTCAAATTAATTTTTGTTATATCAAAGAAAATTGTTGAAGAATTAAAGGAAAATAATTAGTGAAGCACAGTTTTAAAAAAGTTGCTTAAACTAATAAAAATGTCTTTTGTTAAAAAAAAATCTTTTCGTTCAAAAAAATGGTTCGTTGTTAGTAGGAAAATTTTCCTTCAATTTAAAATGATTTTCTTCATTGATAAAGTACATTTTCCAACACAAGTTGTTTTTATTATACGTGGAGAAAATATTTTGGGCGAATGAAAGTAATTTTTAAATTTGCAAATACATGCTAATTAATTATTATCATTATGTCCATTATTTCATGAAAGGAACGTAATTTATGAAACGTTTTCTTTTTAGAAAAATTTAACATTTCATTATTAAATTTTGAGTTAAAAAAATTCAATTTTAGAAAAAATTGTTGATCTTTCTACAAAAAAATATTATAATTTGCAATACAAAAGTTCTAAATTGAACTAAAAAGTAAGATTTTTTAACGGAAGAGTTCAGTTTTTAACAAATAGAACTATACATCTTCTAGCAATAATGGAATAGCTACATTAAAAACAAAATTATTTTTAACATAAAAAAAGACAAAAGTTTAATAGCCTTTGTTAAATTTTCAACCAAAGAAATGAACTTTCACCTAAAATGGTACAGATTTATTCAAAAACATGAATTTTTAACCAAATTGTTGGATTTTTTACCCAGAAAATGAAGTTTCTACAAAAAAAAAAAATTTAACTAAAAGATATGAATTTTTAACAAAAAATAAAATAGTTTTCTTTTAAGTTAGGTCACCGATGCCTTTTTTTGGGCTCTTTTAGTTGTATCAAATGAACCGACTTTTAGGCCCTATCGAAAAATCCGACGCAGGAAACAAGGTCGGAAACGACACCGAAAACGACGTCGGAAACGACACCGAATGCGACTTCGTTTCCGGCGTAGTTTACGACTACGGTTCCGATGTGAATTTTTTTTTTAATATGTACTTATAACTATCATACACTTAAAACAAAGAGTACGTGTACCAAGTGAATTTCACGTGGCACAGTTTTTTCCAAATTAAATTATAATTAACTTTGTTATTATTATACATATTTAATTCTCACAAATCAGATAATTTAAAATCTTGATGAACTTGAAACAGAGAAATTTGATGAAAAATCCACCTCCAGTAGGACTCGAACTCGTGTCGACGTTACCGCAACATAGAAACTCTGAGGCGGAAAGCCGTATTTAACCCTCACTCACCATAGCTGCCAAAGAAATATTTCTTTCAATAAAAAACATCGATATTGAATTTAGCAACATATTTCTTTAATCCAAAAAAATATTCGATTGAAAAAAATTACGCAAAATTAATAAATGTTTGATTTAAAAAAATTATTACTTAGTTAGAATAAATGTTTATTTGTTACTAATTACTCAATTTAAGTAATGAAATAAAATATTTTCTTTAAAGAAGGAAATGGATATTCCTCTTAACTCAAAATATAGCAGAATAATAATAACATATCATATATAACACAACATATTTTAGGAAATATTTCTGTCCCAAATTCCGATCTTGTGTCCGGCGTCGTTTACGGTGTCGTTTCCGACGTCGTTGACGGTGTGGTTTCCGACCTCGTTTCCTGCGTAGTTTCCGGCGTCGTTACCGATGTCGTATCCTAATTCGGATTTTTCAATAGGGGGTGGAGGTGCTGGCACTCAAACTTTCAAACGAAGAGGGTTGCACTATTTTTTTTAAGGGTCAGGGTTGATTTTTTAAAATAATTTTTGAGTGCTTTAGAGAGCCCGAAAATAACCCGAAATCCTGATATTTTTACATTTAGGCTGGCTTGCGTAAGTTATTTTAAGGAAAATTTTCGGGGGACAGAGGTTATTGATGAAAATTCCTTTTCCAATTGCAATCTGAAAAAATTTTTGTTAAAAACAAAAATTTCAGACAATAAAAGAGTCTGAAATATTTGTCTTTAACAAAAATTTTTTTTAGCTTGCAATTGAAAAAGGTTTTTTTTTGTTTGATTGTCGGGTGTTGTTTTTTGCAAGAATTTTAATCAATTTGATGATTGGACGTTAAGTAAGATTTTTTGATTTAGATTTTTATCTAATTTATATTTCTTAAATTTTAACAGAGAATGTTTTTCAAAAAATAATTTTTACAGTTTTGGTTTAAAAAAATTCAGATTTAGGGCCTATAGAAAATATTCAAATGTTGTGTAACAAAATATCATGAGAGTGAAAAGTTTTATTTTTTGTCAAAGATTAATAAGAAAACTAAAACACATGAAATCTGTTTATTGCCGGTTTTTTTCTGATAACAATTGTTCAAAAAATAAAAATAGAGACTTTATAAACAATCCACAATGTTGTATATTTTCTTCAATTTTTAAAGTTTAAAAATTACATTTTCAATTTTCTTTAATTTTTAGCAATTAAACTCTTAGATATAGATAATATAAGAAAATTGATTTTTCAACTGCTCAAAATGTTAGAAAATTTCAAAATTCAAGCGCTAAAAAATTAAATTTTCATTTTTTTTTAATTTTGAGAGTTTAATCTTCAGCTAATAAGAATTGAAGGATATTTTAAAGCATTGATGAGAGCAAAACTTTGATCATTTTCTTCTTATTTTATTTTATCATTAATTTCCACTTTTTTTTTTGTTCAATTTGTAATGTACATTTTTGTGAAGTTTACTTTTCAACAAGAAAAAAAAACTCGTTTTGAGAAAAAAATTTGAATATTCAACTTAAAATACTGAAGCTTGAAAAAAATGAAATTTTTTAAAAAGTGGTGTAAAAAAATCTTAGTTGACAGAATAAATAAATGTTACGAAATATTTTATTACTAATCACAATTTTGATATATAAAATTAAAATAAGTTCTTAGTAATTTTATAAATTTATAAATTAAAATTAATAAATAAAAATTTGTCGCATCGACCAGTAAAACGCTTTTGCAATTTGCTTGTTTGAAAAAAAAACAAAATAATTTTTTAAACACCTGTTGCCATAGCAATTTGATGATCACTATATTATTTTGATAAAAATTTTAAAAATCAAGGAAATCATACAAAAAATTATAAAATAAATTTAACGACTTTTTATGTTAAAATAAATGTTCCAAAGTTAGTGTAAATTTATTTTTGACATTAATAGTACAATCAAAAAATTTCTACTGATCTTTAAGAGACAAAAGAAGTTATAAAAAAATAAATTATTAAAAAAAAGTTGGAGGTTTAAAAAAATTCTATCGATTTTTCGGTGATAATTTTTCGATAAGGTGCGTAATTTTTGTTTAAATCATAAAACACCAAACAAAAATAAACAAATCTAATTTTGGGAGCAAAGACCTAAGTTGTGAAAAAATTAATAGGAAAAAGCTCCTTAAGCAGAAAAGAGCTACAAAATTTTTAAATAATTTTTTTTTATAGGAGGAATATTTTTTTTGTTTGAATAGCATGTCTTTAGTTGAAAATTCAGCAATTTGCTTAATTTTTTATTAAAAAGATAACTAAAATCCCTTCTGGATAAATATTCCACTATTTTTCAGAAACTTTTTTTATTTTTAATTAAAAATTCATTTGTTTTTGGTAAAAAGTGTTTGATGATATTCTTTTTTTAAGGGTATTCATTTTGTTTCGAAAATTTGTTTTTTTCTTTAAAATTTTTACTATTAGTCCAGTGGAATATTTAATAACATTGGCTCCTTCATTTATAATTGTTTAAATAAATCAAATATGTTAAAATATATATTTTGTTTTAATCGTTTTTTTCCCTAAAAATTATGACTATTGGTCTAGTGGAATATTTATTAACATTAGTTTATTACTTCGAATCATTGAAACAAATAGAATTTGTTTAAATAATTTCGTTTTGAATTTTTTTTAAATAAAACTTATTACTTTAGGTCTAGTGGAGTATTTGTCAATATTGGTTCGTTAATTTTTAATTATGTAAACAAATCATTAGTTGAAAATAAATAATAATTTGTTTTTTCAGTCGTTGAAAAATATTTTAAAATAAATTTATGTCACTTGATAAAATAAACTGCCAGTTCAAAGAATTTTTGAAAAAAACAACATTTTGTACACAAATGGGATTTGTTTTAATAATTAAAAATAATTAACCAATGTTGCTAAATATTCCACTAGACCAATAACAATAATTTTCATGTTAAAAAAATTCAAAAAAATGTTTGTTAAATCATCTCTAAAAATAAAAAAAATGTGTCATTCTTAGTTATGTGTGTGAACTTGGCAATATCCGTTCCTTCGAAATTGTCAACTTACCCAATTAGCATTGAGAAAAACTGATAAAAATTCTCTTGGGATTTTCTTGAGAGACCGATTTTTGTAGAAAAGAATTGACATATTTTCACACTTTTACCTCAGAAAATATTATTTAAAAAAATATAAAACATGTAAATTATCAGAATCGAAATCTTAGAATGTTTGGCAGTAAATTAAATATTCTTTAAATACTGCTCGTCATTGTGAAAAAAAATTTTTTTTTTAATTTTACGAGAATCGAATGTACTAAAGATTGATAGAAAAAGAAATTATTTTATTCCTCGGGATATTTTCTAATTTCATACTAAAAAACTCATTGCTTGCTGAGAATAAAATTATTTTAAACTAATATAAACATTTTTAAAAGTAATAAAAATGGAAAACGTGAAAAATTGAAACTATAAATAAAATGATGTGATGGTGTAACATTTTTACCACTATTGAAACAATAAGAAGGTTATGTTACAAAATTGTGAACTTGTTCGAGTTTGTCTTAAATTTTCAAACACTTTCTTCTCATTGTTTGAAAAAGGTTTAAAAAAATAAGAATTTTTTTAAATTACAAAAATAGAAATGATCAATATGTCGATTTTTAAAATTCGTATATTTTATATAATTTCCTGATTATTCATAGTAAATTAAAATTTTCTAGGAAAATTGGTAAATATAATTAAGATTCAAGCATTTTAATATTTTAATCCTACTTTTAACACTGAATCATTTATAAATGAAATAAAATATTGTTTAGGATAAAAATTTTCAAATCATTTATTTATTTTAGGAAAAATGTACTTCCTACTGTGAAGATGGCTTTTTGACTTTTTAACCTAATAAGATAAACTTATAACAGAAAATTGTCACAGTTTATAAACATTTTTCGCTCAAGACACAACAAATTTACAAAAAAAAAAAAATACAAAAAAATAAAAAAGGTTTACCCAAATTTTTTAAATCCTAAGCCAAAAGACATATTTTCTCTACAGTAACTGAATTTTTAAACAAAAAATATAACGTGTTAGCAAAAAAATAATTTTACTACAACAGTTTTACCAAACAAAAGTGAAATTTTAAAACAAGAAAATTAATTTCCTAAAAGTAAAAGAAGAATTTTCAAACTAAAAATAATCAATGTTACAAAAATGAAAAAGTTTAATTTTCAGTTGGAAACTTAATTTTGAACAAAAAAGGCTTTTCCACTAAACAGTTCAATTTTCAACGTAAGACATGAGCCTTCAATTTAAAAAATTAATTTTTAACAATATAGTATAACTTTGACCCAAGTAGTTGAATTTAAAATTTAAAAAGATTAATTTTTAGAAAACAAGTTTAACTTTTAAACAATGAAATTATTGTTAAACTAAAAATATAAATAAAAAAAAATTATTTCCTAACAAATTGATTCAACCAAATCTTTGAAACAAAGTAGTTAACAAAAAAACAAATAGTTAAACCAATGGTTAAAAATAATTTTTAACCGAAAAGTTGCATTTTTATACCAAGAAAAATGAAATTTCTGATAAAAAAGATGAAATTTTAATTAAAAAAGATAAATTTTTAACAACAACAAAAAATAGTTTAAATACAAATTTAAATTCAAATTTGTATTACAACATACGAACTTTTAATACTATTTTTGAATTTGGAACCAGAAATGAAGAATCATATTTTCAGTTGAAATAATTAATTTGCTACTAAGAAAAAGGGAATTTTCAGCAAGGTAGTTACATTTAGAACCAGAGAGTTAATTTTTAACCCAAAAAGGACTTTTCAGTCTATAAAACAATATAAAAGATGTTGATTTTTCAAGAAAAAAAATATTAATTTAAAAAAAAAGTTAAATTTGTAAGCCAAAAATATTTATTTTCTACTTTAATAATTAAATTTTGAAACCAAAAGACGAGTATTTTAAAAAATAATTGAATTTTCAACTCAAAAAGATCAATTTTATAGAAAAAAGTGTATAGCGAAATTGATGAAAAATGAAAAAATAATTTATAATTTTAAACTGCAAGGAATTGTTTAAAAACTACAAAAAAGCAGCTTTTAACAGTGCGGCAAATTTGAGCGCAATATTTAGTAGATGTTAAATAAATTTTATTTAAATATAAATGTCAACTAAATAATTTATGGGAAAATTTCTTAACCTATGAATAAATTCAAGGGATACAAGTAATTTAAAGAATTACAGGAATTACAAGAATTTAAATAATTCGAAGAATTAAAGTAATTCCAAGAATTTAAGGAATTCAAAGAACTCAAGGAATTCCAAGGAATTCGAAATATTTCAAAAAATGTAAATAATGCAAATAATTCTAATAATTTACGGAATACAAAGAATTCAAGAAATTCAACAAATTCAGAGGAATCTAGAATAAAAAAAAAAGTTCAGAAATCAAGGATTTCACAAAGTTCAAGAAATTTGGACAATTAAGGAAACTTAAAAAATAAATAATAATAATAAAATTTTATTAAATAATAGTATTATTATTATTTTAAAAAATATAAAATAATTAAATAAATTTTAATTGATTAAATTTAAATATTTT
>JAAAKG020139253.1:0-12411 GCA_010014905.2 Druon quercuslanigerum
TCGCAAATATTCATCGTATCATTTAAAGTGTCCCAGAAGGCGTCTTTTACTTCTCTGGGATCACTATCAATTGGCGCGTAAAAATGAAAATGCTCGGTTTATGATGAATCTTTTTTGATTATGGTTTTAACCACTTTTTTTAATGTTATATTTTTTGGTTAAGTTTAACTACTTTTTCATCTCTTCAATAATTTCATCTTTTCATCTGCTTTTTGATATCTATTTTATATAAAAATTGAACTATATCGTAAGCTATTGAACTTCTTTATCAAAATCAATTTTTTTTAAGGAAATATTTTATTTAAAAAATACTTTTTTTGTTTGTTTGAGATTTAACTTTTTCAACTGCAAATGGAAATATTCTATTTTTGGTTTCAAATTTAATTTTTAAGTTTCTGTGCATGTGCCAGATAAATTTTGATTTTATGTATTATGTATTAGAAAGAAAAAATATTCAAATATAAAGGATGATGGTACCTCGATTTCCTTTTGGATTTTAAAACATGACAAAATGGGTAGAATTTTAGAATTATCAAAAAAATAATTATTTAATTGAAACGAATATTAATCAATTTAAAAATATATTTTAAACAATGGGGTTGATGCATTTTTACCAATAAAGAATTTCTTAAGATAAATAAGATAGTGTTTTTACATAATTCTATACTTTTTATAAATTTTTATAGAATTGTATATAAATAAAAACCCTTAATGCGAATGTTTAGTTTGTTTGACATTTTTTTATTATCTATGACACAAGATGAGACTTTTGATTTCATTATCCATTTTTCTTAACTTTTTTTATATAATGAAAAGGCGATGTTTCTAAATTAGAGACAGGCTACATACGATTCCAAATTTTCTTATTAATTTGTATAAATCAATAAGTTGTTTATCATTATTATATTAGGAAATATCTCAAATAATCGGAATTATTAACTTTCTGCTAATCTTTGGTGGCTGACTTTTTGTAATTGAGTTTGAAAAATTAGGCTCGTAATTAGGTTAATTTGACCAATTTTGATTTAGAGAAACCTCAAATTATCTTTTGCATAAAGGGAAAAGCGATACAATTTAAGTAATCTTCTTCAGGCACTCAATTTCATACTTATTCAAGACGATGATTATTTGAGGAAAATAATGTTTACGAGATTTGCTAAATAATTGTAATTTTCTATTGATAATATGGAAAATATATAAATAAAAAAAATGCTTAATAAAAAAAGATAGAAGAATAGCTCATGAAGATCCTGACTTCGTATAATTAATCTAGAGTCAATTTATCCATTGTAATCATTTGCCTGAAAAGGCCTCATTTTTGTTTTAGTTCAAGCAATCTGAAGGCAATACGTTTAATTTGAGGCAGGCTACATTTTGTTTACAATTTCAGCATATTACCTTATTCTTTTGATAGATCTTATAATTTTACACCAACGTGCTTTTTAAATAAAATGTACTATTTTTTAGTAAGTATTATGGAAGCTTCTAATGCGTCCCCTAAGGGTTTACATTTTTCATTCACCCTCTTCCTATTCCTTAACACACCTCCCACTGAGCCACCGAGTCTCTACTATTTTTTACGTTTCCCTTTTTATAATAATTTTTTATTACGTATAGTCCTGAGTAAATTTATTTAATTCCATCACATAATTTATATTACACTTATTTAAGCTAATCTATTCAATGCAAATAGTCTTCACAAATTTTGTTTTAATGGAGGTAAAAATATTCCACCATCATATCGTTTTATCAAATTTTTCTATTTTTCAAAGTGTCCATGTTTATCATTTTTTTACGTTAACATATAAGCTCTAAATAATTTTCTCGAAGAATCGAATAAGTAATTTTATACTAACCTTTAATACTTATTATTCATGTTCCTGATCAAGAAAGTTAATATTTGTTGTAATTTTTTCTTTACGCTCTACACAGTAAAACCCAGATATTATTTATCTAAACTTGGATGAAAACGTTGCAAACAATTGACAACTACAATTATTAATTATCCGACGACGGATAATTTTTATCTGCCTCGCAAAAAAATTATCTTACTAAGGACAAATATATTTTGCAATTATTTGCAGCGTTTTTATCCAACGCTTTTAAGAAATATAATCTCATTATATATAATTGACATGTTTTATATTTTTCAAGTATATATTCTGTAGTATGAGTGTGCACAAATGTAAATCCTTCTCTAACTAATAGGTGTAGTTTGAAAATATTGAACAATCAAAATCACTGGAGATTTTTTAACTATGCTCTTTATGTTCGAAATGACTTTAAAATAAATTTGGAACATACATCCTTAAAGCAGAATTCTTTATATTTATTTTTAGGGTTGCTGTAAAATCGCTAGGAAAAATTTAAAGCTCTACCTTAAGTCTACTTATTCGTGATTTCCTTGATTTAAAAATTTTTGTTTGAAATAATATTGTCATTCACCAAATTGTTATAGATACATAGCGATCGTCGCGTTTTAAATTTTTATAAGTTTCGTCCAATTAATATTAAAATATACAACACTTAGTAAATTTGTATATTTTCACGAAATAGTTTGTAACTTTCTACTATCGAACTTATAGATATTTTTAATCAATCTTTACTGAATCACATTTATCTAATTTCAGTAGTACAGGTTCATTAGTAATTAGCAAAATTGCACTAATTTATATTTGGATAGTACATTAACAATAACTTCAAGTTGATCGGGTTATTGAATAATTTTTTTCTAGAACTGTGACATTCATTTTCTTTGGATTGACTAATATTAAATTGTATTCATTACAAAAAATGACTTTCTTCCAAAGATAGTGTCCCAAAAACTCTTATAGGTATAAGATTGGGTTTTTCTAGTTTTTGGCGTTATTGATGATTTTTTTCAGTTGTTTTTTGTAAAAAAAATTATAATATATGAAATACTACTTAGATGCTACTTAGATTAATGCTCGAAACTGGCAATTTTTCCTATAACTTTCTACTTCTCGTCTACTATTTAATTAGTGAATATATCACCTACTGGTGTAATATCTAATCCAATTTAGCAAACCTAATCGTTTAAACCAATTTTTATTATTTCTAACTATCTTCTTCTGTATTAATGCTAGTTATTTGAGTTTTTTCTGAAATTGTTAACTCTTTGTCTACTTTGTACTTAGTGAGTTAATAAATAATTCAATTTGAAAAACATGAGAATGGTCGACAATATGATATCTTTATGTATTTTGTCCCCGCTGAAAGCGAATATGCAACAATTTTAACCCCTACACGTCAGAATTTTGACATTACCTCAAAAACACCCAATAAACCACTGAAACCAAAGAAATGATTTAAATTGTACCATTTTCACCCTACTCTCCTTAATCTGGTAACCCTATAACCTTATGGCTTGATAATCCCCTTAACTTGTAAACCTCATAACTACAAAATCCCGTAACCTCGGTCAGAAGAAAAATCTTGTTTGGGAGAACAGAACACTACAAAGGAACCCTTTAGAAAAAAGACAGGAAGAAGATCAGGTTAGTACACCATCAACACGCTGAAGCACTACCGTGTGGGTTTTTGACACATCTATGGCTAATATGAAAAATTAAAAAAAAAGGATCGCGTTCAGGAGATAACTTACATGAATTTACTGAAAACGGCGATAGGTACGGCTGCGTGTACGGTGCTTTTAAGATAAAATTTTTTTTTTTAACTTTACTCAAAAAAAGACGATTGTTATTTTTTTTGGACTGGCACAGTAGGATTCAACTCCAGTAATTTGCAAAAAATTCATTATGCAATCGTGTCCAGCGTAACCAAAGATTATATGTCTAAATAAGTAATAAAAAGATCATGGAGTAGCCCTTCATGTATCTGTGGCTGATATGGAGATTGGCGAAGCAACTTATGATGATATTAATGAATAGAGCAGCGAGAGTAACGATAACATTAATCGCGAAGAATATGTTGTAAAGAAGGAAAAAGATGGTACGCTATGCCCACTCAATCAAGAAGAACTGCATGATTTAATTAGAGAAATATGCTATCTAAAGGAACAAAGGCTTCATTTTATCGCAATAGGGATAAGTCATTCTGAAACTATGTTCGCGATTGAGAGAAGTTTATTGTAAAAAAGAGGACGTAATGTTTTTAAACTTTCATAACGGCTAAAAAATTGAAGCGCGGGTCACGTATATGAAGAATACAACACATTTTGTCATTATTAAAATCTGCTCTTAAAATTAAGCTAATACATATAAATAAATTAAACGTGATAGATTATTAATAAAAGGTACACAAATATTATTTTGAACTTGTCTACCGAAACGACAAAACAAGTTCTCAATTTAACGTTCGGAAGACGACTGACATTTACTTGTAGAAGGTGCACCAAGTTCTCACTCATTGAAGGCATATGATTTAACGATAGAGGAATAAGAATAAAAGAAGAAATCGATAATACTTTAAAATTAGAATGCCATTAAAATGTAAACATGTAAAATTAGAGTCTACATCGAAAAGTCGATGTGAAATGAGTGAAATTAAAAGAAAAGAATTAACTTAATAAAATATAACAGTCAATGCCGAACATTCCGCCCGCTTTGTTGGGACAAAATTAGAAAAAAGGTGCACACAGATCATTAAAAAAAAACTATTTGATAATTAAAAAAAAATTGCAAGGCGAAAACGGATTAAAATTTTCTAACGACGATCGAACAAATAAACAGTTAAATTTTTCGTTAAAATGACAAGACAGAAATAAATAAGTTAAAACATTCAAATAACATAACTGAAAAGGATTTATACGATACTTTAAGACGAGATCTCAACATTGTCTCTCGCCTTTGATAAAAGACACAATTTTACGATAGGGCACTTTAACAAACCACTCGCAATGCGAAGACACACAACGCGCACATGACCATGAGAACCGGGATAAAGCTCAACGATACGACCTAAAGGCCACTTTATTGTTAGTGAATTTTTATCACGGATAAAAGCGAGATCACCAACTTCAAGTGACGGATAAGGAGTCCTGCACTTCGATCGACGTTGAAGCTCTTTTAGATAGTCTGAGGACCAACGTTGCCAGAAATGCTGACGCATTTGTTCTAACATTTGTCATCGAGGTAAAAGCGAATGGAGGCAATTTCAATGTAACTTGGTTCAGGGATAGTGTTGAGAGGTTCTTCAATCAAAAAATGACCTAAAGTAAGAGCCTTGAGATCATCAGGATTACCAGACATGGAATAAAAAGGTCTTGAATTCAAACAGGCCTCTACTTGAACTAGAAATGTGCTCATTTCTTCATATGTGAGGGTAGCATCTCCAATGACTCGCCGTAGGTGGTGTTTTGCTGACTTCAATGCCGCTTCCCAAATTCCGCCAAAGTGCGGCGCACCTGGTGGATTAAATCACCACTCTGTGCCATACGAAGCAAAGCACGAAGCGAAAAGGGTTGACTCCTTTGAAGCTGCTGAAAACATCGCTCTGAGCTTGACGTCCGCTCCAACGAAGTTTGTACCTTGATCACTGGTCAAGGTAGCGCAAATGCCACGTCGAGAAATGAATCTGAATTAGGCAGCTAGAAAGGCATCAGCCGTATAGTCCGAGACTGCTTCTAAGAAGACAGCTCGAGTAGAACAGCAAATGAAGACTGCGATGTAGCCTTTATATTTTCGGTAACCACGACCGTTAGTTCTTCGTAAGTAAATAGGTCCAGCATAATCGACGCCAGCATGTAGAAATGGTCGACTCAGAGTAGAGCGAATTTCTGGAAGGTCTGCCATCAACTGTTGAGGCTTTACGGCTTGATGTCGTAGGCATGGTGAACATCGATGAATGAAGGCCCTCACAACTGATCGACCACGTAGAATCCAGTAAGTTTGCCTTAAGATTCCAAGAGTTAGCTGGATGCCATCATGAAGACAACGACGATGATGATGATCAATAAGAAAAGTCGTCAGCGTTGATTCAGAGCTGAGAATGAGAGGATGTTTCTCGTCAGGATCCAAGGCTAAATTCTTCAACCTACTTCCAACACGAAGCAGTTGTTGAGAATCTAGGTAAGGTGTTAAACGAACTAACTTGCTTTTGGAAGGAAGACACCCTCCTGATGATAGAGCCTTAATGTCTGCTTCAAAATAAAATTGATGTTTGTGTCGAATTTAATCTAGGCGAGCTTTCTTAAGTTCTAAAGGTGAAAGGAATGATGACTTTGAACAGGATTGCTGAGACATATGTTGGATAAATCTTTTTAACCAGGCAGTCGCTCGTAGAAGTTTATTCAAAGAAGAGTAGCGATTGAGAAGAACTCACATAGTTGGAACACAGCTAGAAGTATGAACTTTTAATTTTCGCTCTTCTAAGTCCACTTCAAGATTAACAGAGGTTGGAATTCTAGACCAAATATCAGAAAATAGCAACAAATTGGGGCCTTGCCAACAAAGAGAAAATGATGATAGCTCCTTGGGTGAGAGACCTCTTGAAGCACAATCAGCAGGGTTGCTTTATGATGAAACATGATGCCAAATTGCTGATGGTAGAGTGGTTTGGATTTTAGAAACTCTATTGGCTATGAAAGTCTTCCATTTTGTAGGATTTCTGTGAATACAGGCTAGCGTGACTGTTGGATCACACCATATATGAAAGGGAACATCGAACAAAAGTGTTTTCTGAACGTGATGCATAAGTCGAACAAGAAGAACTGCTCCACACAGTTCTAAGCGTGGTAACGATCTCTGTTTTATAGGAGCGACCTTAGTTTTCGAAATCAATAACGAAACTGACTTTGTATCAGAATCAGAAGTCACAAGAAGATAAACTGCTGGAACCAGAATATGAACTAAATTTTATCTAATGAGGTACTACAATTGAGGATATGTCACGAAAGCTGTTTGCTTCATAGGGAGACGAACAACATATCGTCCTTCTGGAGTGCGTGAAAGAGTTAACACGAAGTAATCCTCACACTCCTGTTCTTCAAATGTTAGTATGGACTTTGATGGAACCTCTTGTTTCTTCCAAAACCTTTGAAGATCGAAGGCTACGGTGTTTTGCACAAAAACATGCATCTCCAGTGCCGAAGAAGGCTCCTTAGTTGTTTTAGATAACAAATCTCCTGTAGTTTTCCGAGATAAGGTCTACAACCGATGTATGTTTCCTAAGCAACAGGAGCGTTAAAGAGACCTTTCCGAATGTTCGAAAGTAGCAGATAAGGACAAGCGTCTGCTCCTATGATCATGTCGATCATTTTTGAGTTACCGAAATCTGGGTCCGCTATATTTAAACCTCGAAGATGAGACAAATTTCCATAGCCCTCTTCAAAACGTAGGCAATATAGAGTAAGACGCGGAAGTACGAGCGCATCAAGTGGATATGCACGAGACTGCACCGTGTGTTGGTGGAGGTGGCCACGCACTGATAGTTAGCAAACCTAATCTACAGCTTGAACGCGAGAGCTGGAGTCATATTGCGAGAGACTCAAATACAAGAGATACTTTAGAACATTGATCAAGGAGTGCACGCACAAGCACTGAAGCACCACTAATTGACTTGACCTTGATGACAGCTGTAGGTAATAAACCTTTTGCTCTAGGTCGAGTCACATGATTAATTCTGAGATGATGAATGCTGGAAAATGTACGATCTTCACCCTGAGTTAAAGGTGGCTGATGAGTGATGTTCGATATCGTCGCATCCTGATAAAGCATGGTTTGATGTTTTTGAACCCATAATCGAAATGTTCTTGATGAAGGACATTCGCTTGTTAAATGTTGACGCAGACAGTTGAGGCATAATTTTCTTCTAGCTGCAAAATTCTTTCGTTGTATTGCATTCATAGCTCTGAATTGAGCGCAATACCATACCTTAATCCCTGCGATTTGTCATTCGACTTTGAATTTCAAGAATCCTTAAAGTTAGCTGAATTACCTTCAAGAATCTCTAATGTGCGAACCTTGCCCTCAAGAAATGTGCGCAAGGAATCATAAGGAGATTCTGTGGTTTTACCTGGTGATGTCTTCAGTCACGTCGACTTTATGAGTCCAGTAAGTTGGTCAGATGAAAGAATCAGAAATGTGACCAGTGTTCAACTGGACATTTAAGTGCTTTAAGAGCCTCTAAGCTTTCTTCAGCAGTATTAGTAAGATCCTTCAAATTCGAAACCGATTCCGAGTTTAGAGACTTCAACGAAAATAGAATAGACACGCATGATTATAATTTTCGTTAGTAACCGGAATGTTTTTAAGGAGATGAGCTGGCTCTTTTGTTAAATTTGCTTTTAAATTATGTAATTTAACAACATCCGTTAATGCTCATTGAAGAGTTCGATGCCTGTACGGAGGCAAGAGAGTCGATTGCATCGAAGAATTTACCCTAAGCAACTTGACACCACTCTTCTGTTTCGGTGAAAATGTCATTTTTAAAATATGTGACTTCTTTATCCAAACGTGCTTTCAACAACTCAACATTATGTTGCTGAAACTTCAAGTAATTTGTTTCGAGCGTCTCTAATCGTGCTCGAAGCATTCCGCGTGTGTGTACTGTTGGAACCAATTGGAACGAATTCTTTATTCGGCCAGAAAGTTTCACTGGCTCAAGAAGGCACAGCTTAGCCTGTGTTTTAGACATTTTAAACGACCGAACTTGTGCTGACACGACAAATAATGTAATGAGTTCAACGTTAACAAAAATGCCCTAATGTTCTCACAGGTAATAAAATGTTTGAATCTTCGTCCCGAAAGTTGATTAATGCAATTTTACGAAGTGTATTTGTTCACTCGAGACTAATACACTAACACGCATTGCTGCTAATCATAATTAAAAAAAGATAGGTGCGTGATCGAAATGTCTTACTCGAAAGCTTTTAGTAATAATAAAGAAAAGAATTAATCAATTCTATGAGTCAAAACAATTGTTGAAAAATATAAGTAAAGTTAATTAACATTGCATAAATTTCACTCAAAATACACGAATACTGCTTTGTGATTGGTAGAAGTAAACAGTAGGCAGCTGACAAGGTTATACGCGCGCCGAGAGATTACGACATTGACTCGAAGCGTAATGCAATTGTTGAGAACAAACTGCCGAAACCAAAGAAGTATAAGAATTAAATATAGGTTACACCCTTTAGGTTTCCTCACTGCATGTGTGACTTAGATGAAGCTTTTTTATTCCTGTATACTTCGAACTTCACTAGGCAATTCACAAAAATTCTCTTTTGTCACTCCGAATAATCCTAAATGATTTCACTGATTAGAAACTGTTTTAATATCATTGTATCACGATGCACATATATTAATTGGACCAGCGAACTATCCAGAAAGTGCGATTCACTTAATCCAGTTTCAGAAGGACCAAAAATGTCCGCGAGTTCGAGAAGTTTATTGAAAAAAGAAGGACGTCATGTTTTTCCAACTTTTACAACGACAAAAACATGAAAAGATGGGTCACTTATTCGAAAATTACAACACATTTTTCTCATTATTAAAATATTCCTCTAAAATTAGGCTCATATATTTAAATAAATTAAATGTGATACATTATTAAATTAGGATAATTAATTATTATTTCGAACTTGTCTACTGAAACGGCGAGACAAGTTCTCAATTTAACGTTCGGACGACGACTGACATTTACTTGTAGAAGGTATACAAAGTTCTCACTCATTGAAAGCATATGATTGAATGATAGAGGAATAAGGATAAAAAAATAAATCGATAACACTTTAAAACTAGAATTCCATTAAAATGTGCAATGTAAAATTAGTGTCTAAATCGAAAAGACGATGTGAAATTAGTGAAATTAAAAGAAAAAAATTTACTTAATTAAATATGACAGTCAATTCCGAACAAATATTAATGTCGGGATGTGGATATAGACTAAAGCATTCGTAGAGTTGTCTGGGCTTTCTATTTTTGGTCCGAATTTTTTTAGCCGTTTCACTTAAAGGCAGCTGAGACAGAGTACGTTAAATTGATTAGGGATTTTTTTTAAGTTTTTTAATATTACTGTGGGGATAATAATATGAACTAGAGTCTTGAGAAGTTATCTGGGATGCTGAATATTATTTTGGGATGGATATACGAAAAGTTGTCTTGAGAAGGTGTATGAGGTACCTAAAACTTAATTTTAAATTTGCTTAGCTGTTTTAATTAAATGCTGATAGGACAGGGTTTGTTAAATGTACTAGGGTTTATTTTGGATTGGTTGAATATTACGGTAGGGACAAAGATATAAACTAAAGTCTTGGGAAGGTGCCTAGGGTGATTATGTAAAGTAAAAAATTCGTTCGCTGTTTGAGTTAAAGGTTTTTACAGAAGGGCTTCACTGAATGAATAAAGGGCTATTTTTGGGGGTTCTTGAATATCAATTTGGGGATGAGGATCTAAACGAAGGTATTTACAATTTAACTTTTTCTGTTTCTTGTAAAAAGCAATTGATATAGTTTGTTAAATATACTAGGGATTATTTTTTTAAGTTGCTGAATATACTGTAGAGACAGGGATATAAAATCGAGTCTAAGGATGTTTCTGGTGTAAATATTATTAACATAAAATTTTCTTTGTTTGTTTTAGGTCAAGGCAGCTAAGATGGGCTACGTGAAATGTACTAGGGATTGTTTTTATTTTTATTTTTGCATAGGATTGTGCGGAAGAAATAGAAAACAGAGTCTTAAAAAGGTGTGTGCGATAACTATTATTAATCCAAAATTTGCTTAGCTGTTTTAATTGAAGGCAGTAGAAACAGGGTTCGTTAAAGGTACTAGGGGTTAGTTTTGGGGTTTTGAATATAACTGTGGGTAGAAGGATATAAACTAGAGACTTGGAAAGGTGTGTAAGTTGATGTTTTTTAATTCGACATTTTTGTGCGGTTTTAGTTTAAGGCAAGTGGCAGGTTTCGTTAAATGTACTCTGGATAATGATGCTAAGAATGTTTTTTTTTTAATTTTCAAATTTGCGCTGTTTACTTTTTCATATTATTTTTTAACTAAACAGAATATATTTGAAAGCCTCTAAATATACTTGTTTATCCTCTCTAATAACAATAAATTTTACGCACAATTATGACTGCGACAACATATCAATAACATACTTGGAAATATTAAATTTCTATAATTGTTGCGAAGTAGAAGAGCAGAATTTATGTGATTTTTATAAAAAATTTATCATTTGCAAGTAATTCATGGCGAAGTCCATCTTAAGGCGACAAATAAATTGCTTAACTTAACGCTGGTCAGACCATGTGATCCTTTCCGGTTTCATACATAACAGATTTTTTAACAATTAAATTAGACACAGACAGATGCAAATTTACATCTATAGTGTCTGCTATTTAATTTCTTGAATTTTCGACTCAATACCTCATTTCGTTGGAATGTAAAATTATCCCAAAAAGAATCTTGGTAAAGAACGAATCAGGCAAATTTGAGCTTTAAGTCTTACATATTATCAATTTTAGTCATTGAAAACAATTCTGATAGAAATAAAAAGATTAGTTATTGCTAATAATATAATTTGCAAGAAATTAAAAATGTTCTAAAATTAAATGTGAAGTTTAATTAGGTTTAGGTAAAAAAATTCTCATATTGGGAAAGTGGGAGTGAGTAGGGCAATAGATCAAATTATTTTATTCTGTTAATTTGAATAATGAGTTACGAATATGTTTTTTCTCTTTCGCCTTTGAAACGAGTGAAGGTGAATAAACAGTCTCTTGGTGTAATTGAAGAAAAGAAATTTTCTCTTTAAACAATCTTTAAGGAAGTCGATTTTTAAATGTTGATTGTCGTCTTAAATTTGGAAACGTTAACTGCTATGTTCTCCATATTTCGCAATACAAATAATGTGGATATTATTCCACCGTGGACCAAAGACTTTGGGTTAATAAAGGATAATTCACTTATTTCCGATCTAATGTCACAAACTGTGACTAATAGGTTAATAATTAGACGAAGATAATGTATAATGGAAATACTAGATATATTCATTACATATGATTTTTTTTACACTTTTAGGTAAAAATTTTTCATTCTATTTCATTTGATAAACTCTTAAAATAAAGCTGAAATTATTCAAACATAATATTTTAACGGACTTCACAGCCCAAAAATCTTTAAAAAGAGAGAAAATAGGATGATTTTTCATGAAAATGAGGATTTTCCTATTTTCAAAGAGGTCAATTTTCAAAACAAAAAAATTTTTATATTAAAAAATAGTTAAATTTACAAGAAAAAAGGTTTATTTTAGACTAAACGTTTGCATTTACATCTAAATGGTTCCCTTTTTCACCACTTAATTAAATTTTCAACAAAATATTTTAATTTTTAACCAAATAGTTGAATTTTTAGGCCTATGAAAGTGTAAAGTAGCGGGAATTGTGGTTGCTGAGAGTTTCGATAATTGTGGTGAAATTTGAGGTGAGTGAATT